>OVAX01000571.1:5406-74229 GCA_900406405.1 Lepidium africanum
TAATTTTTTTTTTTTTTTTTTTGTCAACATTGGATCGACAAGGCCCGATCCATAGCCTAAAGCTCACCTCTAAAATTTCTTTTTTAAGCTACCATAATGCAGCGGGTAGGAATCGAACTTTGGTGCCAAGTCATTAGCTGGATCATCCTAACCACCTGAGAGCAACTCGGCAAATTCGATTTAATTAATTTTATCAACCAAATTCGATTTAATCATATTTAAATTAATCATATTTAATTAATTTTATTAACCAAATTCGATTTAATCATATTTAAATTAATCATATTTAAATATGGTTAAGTTAATCATGTTTAATTAATTTTATCAACCAAATTCGATTTAACAATTCAAATTATTATTAATTTTATCATTTTTTCCCAAATCAAACATCACGTTTATCATTTTCTCTCAAATCAAACATTAATTTCATTAATTATGCTTATTATATTGTTAATCATATTTTTTATATTATTAACAATGCTAATTAATTTGACCCGAATGAATAAATAGACATTATGATTTGGGAAAATGATAAAATTATAGTTTAATTTTGGGAAAAATGAAGAAATGAACGATTATTTAGGTTGATAAATCGAATTTTTGGTTGATAAGATTTATTGAATAATCATATATATTAAAACGGGAGACACTTTTATTTAGATTATGTTATAAACTATAGGATAAAATTAATATATAGTTTGTAACAATACTTAAAAATAGGCTTAAAATAGGTTTTGTTATAGATATTTATTTTTTAAAAATCTAAATTAATAAAGATTTAATGAAGAAATATTTAAAAAGCTAAAATAAAAAAAATCAGTTATAAATTCGGTTCCGGTTCTGGTTTAGATTCGATTTTCATGGTATATATATTTAGGATACATTTTGGTATTCTATCGGGTTCGGTTCATCTAATTCGGTATTTCCTTATTTTGATTTCAGACTTATCCAAATATTTTTATTGTTTGGATAGAGTTTGGTCCGGTATAGATAGAGTTCGGGTTCGAGTATTTATATATAGATTTTCAAAATTAAAAAAAAATTAATAGAAAAACTCTAAAAAAATTGTTCTTGATTTGGTCCGGCTTCAGGTTTAGGTTTGGTTTTTCAAATACAGAGATTTATGATCTATTAAGGTAATTTATCATGTTTGGTTCGAGTTCAGTTCTCTAATTCAGATTAATTTTGATTCGGATTTTGGACCTCTAAAACAACATTCAAAATATCAACACAGGTTTAGGAACCAAATAAACACGGCTGCAAAAATAATTAAATCTCACACTATAACGTGAGTATAATTCTAGTCTTATATATTAAAGTGGAAGACACTTTTATTTAGACTATGGTATAAATTTTAGTATAAATTTTAACTTATGATTTAGACTAGAAAAAATTATTTATAAAATTTAATTTTTAAATTCTGAAAATTTTTAGCACCATTACGGTTTATGCTTACTTTTTAGTATTTAGATAAACTAAATATTCTTTACGTTGAGTCAGTGATAAAATATTCTTTTGAGGGCAGAAATATTTTTTGGAAAAATTTATGTTGAGATGGTTGAAAAGATATTTTATTAGAACTAATTTACACCACAAAGCCTAAAAAGATAATAACAAACAAGATATTCTAAATACTAAATTAGTAAACCCTCGACCAATATTTTATAAATAATGATAAAATTAACCTAAGGTTTGTAACAATCTTCAAAAATAGGATTAAGATTGGTTTTGTTACCGATTTTATACAACAACTAGGATTATACCCACACTATAACGTGAGATTTGTTTGTTTTTTTTTCAATTTGTATTCATTTAGTATTTTTATACCCGTGTTTGTCTTGACTATTGTTTTCGAGATATTGTTTTAGAGGTCCTAAATCCAAACCGAAATCAACCCGACATAGAATAACCGAACTCGGCAAATTACCCAAATAGATCCTAAATCTATGTATATAAAAAACTAACCAAACTCGAATCAAAACAAAATCAATATCCAAATTTTAGCTATTTAGATTTTTTTTCTATTAAATTTTTTTAATTTTGAATTTTTATATAAAAATACACGATCCTGAACACGATCAATACAAAACCGAACTCTGTTCGAAAATTTAAAATACCCGAATAAGTCTTAGAACAGCCTACCAAAATACCAAATTAGAGGAACTGAACTCGACAAAATACCAGAGTAGATCCTAAATATATGTACCTGAAAACCAAATCCAAACCCGAGCCGTAACTAAATCCATAACAAAATTTGTACCCGATTTTTTTGTATATTAAATTTTAGCTTTTTGGAGATTTATCCAATTAAATTTTTATTGATTTTATAGATAAAAATCTGCAACAAAACTCATTTTATTCCTATTTTTAAGGGTTGTTATGAACCATATGTTAATTTTATCCTAAAGTTTATAACAATGTCAAAATGAAATTGTCACCCGCTTTAATATATAAGATATATACCCACGCTATAGCGTGGTATTTGATTATTTTTTCAATTGTGTTTATTTGGTTCCTAAACCCGTATTGATATTTTGAATGTTATTTTATAGGTCTAAAATCCGAACCGAAATTAACCTGAATTAGAAAAACCAAACCCAAAACGAATACGATAAATTACCTTAATAAATAAAAAATCTGTGTATTTGAAAAACTAAACCTAAACTTGAACCCAAACCAAATCAAAAACAAATTTTTTTAGAGTTTTTCTATTAAATCTCTTTTAATTTTGAATTTTTATATATAAATACTCGAACCCGAACTCAATCTATACTAGACCAAATTCTATCCATACCGGACCAAACTCTAGCCAAACAATAAAAATATTTGGATAAGTCAGGTCAAAATAAGAAAATACCGAATTAGATGAACCGAACCCGATAGAATACCAAAAAGGTATCCTAAATCTATATACCCGAAAAGTCGAATCCAAACCAGAACCAGAACCGAATCAATAACCNAAAGTCGAATCCAAACCAGAACCAGAACCGAATCAATAACCGAATTTGTAACCGATTTTTCTTTTTTGCTCTTTAAATGTTTTTTTATTAAATCTTTACTAATTTAGATTTTTTAAATAAATATATATAACAAAACTTATCTCAAGTCTATTTTTAAGGGTTGTTATGAACTATAAGTTAAATTTTATCCTAAAGTTTTAACCATAGTCTACATGAAATTGTCTCCCGCTTTTTAATATGTAAAATTCAAAATTAAAAAATATTAAATGAAAAACTCTAAAAAGTTAAAATTTAATAAAAATATATCGGTTATTAATTCGGTTTCGGTATGGATTTGGATTCAATGTTCCATATATATATATATATATATTTAGGAAATATTCTGGTATTTTGTCGGGTTCGGTTTATCAAATTTGGTATTTTTTAATTTTTTCGGGTTTGATTCATCTAATTTAGTTCAATATAGATCGAGCTTGGGATCAAATATTTTATATAAAAAATTCAAATTTTTTAAAATAATAAAGATACTCTAAAAAGCAAAAAAATTTGGTTCTTGATTTGGTTCGGTTTTAGTTCGTATTCGATTTTTTGGATACATAGATTTAGGATTCATTTGGGTATATATCAGGTTCGGTTTCTCTAATTTAGATTAATTTCGGTTCAGGTTTTGGGCCTCTAAAACAAATATTCGAAAACAATATTTTAAAATATCAATACGGGTCTAACAAACTAAATAAACACGATTTAAAAAACCAATCAAAACAATCAAATCCCGCATTATAACGAATAAAAAATAGGTTCGAAACTTTAGGAAAAAAATTAATCTATAGTTCATAACAACCCTTAAAAATAAGGTTGAGATAGGTTTTGTTACAGATTTTAATACAAAAATTCAAAATTAATAAAAGATTTAATGAAATATCTCTAAAAACAAAAATTTAATTAAAAAAAATTCAGATTTTGATTCGGTTCCGGATACATAGATTTTTCGAGTTTGGTTTAAACTTATTGAAATATTTTTATTTTTTGGATATAGTTTGGTTCGATATAGATCGAGTTCGCATCATATTCATGTATTTTATATATAAAAATTCAAAATTAAAAAAGATTAAATAGAAAAATTCTAAAAAGCTAAAGTTTAGTTCTTATTTGGTTCTGGTTCCGGTCCGAGTTTGGTTTTTTGGGTACATAGATTTAGATTCATTATCTTTTTAGATTTGGTTCCTCTAATTCGTATCAGTTTCGGTTCGGGTTTTGGACCTCTAAAAAAACATCTCGGAAGTAATATTCAAAATATCAATACGGGTCTAACAACATAAATGAATACAGTTATCAAAAACATAAAAAAAACCTAATCCCGCATTATAACGTGGGTATAATACTAGTTAGAATTCTTGAATCGAAACAATGAAGTTTGAGTGTAATTAGGAAAAACATAGACTTTGACTGGTTGCTATTTTTGAACAGTTTTTGGTTTTTGTTTCTTCTAAAAACCAAAAATTAGCAAATCAAGTTTTTGGCAAACTAGTTTCCCTAAAAAGTAGGAAAAGTAGTTTTTACCTGTTTTAACTCATTTCAACGTAAAAACTAAAAACTAGATTTTTGCTGTTTTCGAGAAGAGTTTTTGGAATTTTTTTTCATTTAAATATTCTAACTAATATATATAAATGTTAATATTTTTTCTTTTATATATATATATATATACATACAAACATGGTTACTAATATATGGTATATTAGGCATGACTTTTTTTACATCACTTTTATAATTTGAAGATTATAATTTGGATTTTATAATTTTAAAAATATTGTAAAATTTGACACTACAATTCCTAGAAAATTATGCTTTTTAAATATAATTAAATTTATATTTTATAATTCTAATAATAGTGATTTAAATATTATTAAATTTGGTTTTATCATTCTATAAATAGTGGTTTATATATTATAACATTTGACTTTATAATTATATATATATATACATATATATAACTTTGGCCATATCCAATTTTATATTATATATATGAGTTTTTACTAATTCAATTTAAAAACCAAAAATCAACTTTTTATAGTTTTTTCCTTTTGTTTCCACACATTTTTTTAACAAAATAAAAAAGTTCTACATTATTGTATTATGGGTTGATTTTTTTTTCGAGGTTTTTTTGTTTAGGTAAAATTTTTTGTTGAGAGTTGACTAATTTAATATTATTTTTTCATAAGTTTATGAATATAAAAAAATTTTAAACCAAAATACTAAAACAGACAAAAATTATTGGTAAAAACCAAAAACTATAAAAATTGTCATTCAAATTTTTAAAAAACTAAAATTTACGGCAAAAACCAAAATCTAAAAACTAAAAACCAAAAATTGATTTGCCATACTATTGTGTTATAGTGTGTTGTATCATGAAGAACATAGGCACAATGTTTACGGTGATTTCCATAATTCAGGTGGAGTCAACATTTGTTTGTTCTTTTTTATTTTGCCACGTGTACACTTCTCATTGGTTTGAGGACGTGTAGTTCTCCGAACTTGATACAAAATGCTCATCATCAGCGGAAGAACAAAAAAAAAACTTGATCTTCGGTAGTTGTTCAAACTAGCAGAGGTAAATCTTTTGTCGCTTTTCCTCTGTAGCCCAGTTTTTATTTCGCATCTCTTTTGTGATTTGATCTCTAGACGAAATTCTTAGTCGATCTCAAAGCAGCGATATCGATAATCTTTTCTAATCTGTTCTTATGGAAACTTACACCTAAGATAGAGATCTAATTCTCATGCGGTACACAAAACTTTCATTTATAATTATCGGAATTTGCAATGCGGATTTGTGATTTCTCGGAGACTTGTTGGTAGATCTGGTTTCCGGAGAATAATTTCCTTGTATCTTTGTTATATTCATTGAAAAATTAACCCAAATAGCTAGTGTTCTTGTTAATTTTATTTTTGATTTTGCATGTATACATGCAACGATAAAGCAGCGCCATTGTAGAGTATTTATTTGGGAGTGCATAGATCTCTTCAATTTTTTAGTGCATTCTCTTTCTCAATTCGTATTTTTGTTTCTCTCAATATTTGTAGAAGCAGGTAACTTGAAGTAATCTATTCGATAAGTTACAATGGGAGGAGGATTCAGAGTTTTGCATTTGGTGAGGCCATTTTTGGCTTTTCTTCCAGAAGTGCAGAGTGCTGACAGGAAGATTCCATTCAGAGAGAAAGTGATCTACACTGTCATCTCTCTCTTCATTTTCCTTGTCTGCAGTCAGCTTCCTCTCTATGGGATTCACGCTACCACTGGTGCTGATCCATTCTATTGGATGCGTGTCATTCTTGCGTCCAACCGTGGAACTGTGATGGAGCTTGGTATTACTCCTATTGTCACATCTGGACTCGTGATGCAACTCTTAGCAGGTTCAAAGATCATCGAGGTTGACAATAATGTTCGTGAGGATCGTGCTCTCTTGTAAGTATTTTGTTTTGGTAATTTTCTTAAGGATAGAGCTCTAGTCAAGAAACGTTGTCTCATGTATTCATTCCATGTGTTGTGGTTATCTAGGAATGGTGCTCAGAAGCTTCTTGGGATTCTGATTGCCATTGGTGAGGCTGTTGCATATGTTCTTTCTGGAATGTATGGTCCTGTTGGCCAGCTTGGTGTTGGAAATGCCATTCTCATCATCCTCCAGCTTTTCTTTGCCGGAATTATCGTTATCTGTCTTGATGAGCTTCTTCAAAAGGGATATGGTCTTGGCTCTGGGATCTCCCTTTTCATAGCAACCAATATCTGGTATGTTTAAAGCTCATCTTCACATTAAAGGTTATGTCTTTACAGATGATTGTTAGATACAGAGCTTCTTCAACTTTTTGAGTTGATTGTGGTGGTGCAGTGAAAGCATTATCTGGAAAGCATTTAGCCCAACAACAATTAACACCGGTCGTGGAGCTGAGTTCGAAGGCGCTGTGATTGCATTATTCCATATGCTGATAACTAAATCAAATAAGGTTGCTGCGCTCAGACAAGCTTTCTACAGGCAAAACCTTCCAAATGTTACCAACTTGCTTGCAACAGTCTTGATCTTTCTGATTGTTATCTACTTCCAAGGCTTCCGTGTTGTGTTGCCTGTGAGATCAAAGAGTGCCCGTGGCCAGCAGGGTTCTTACCCCATCAAGCTGTTCTACACCTCCAACATGCCAATCATTCTGCAATCTGCTCTCGTTTCAAACCTCTACTTCATTTCTCAGGTACTTGTGTATTCTTATTTTTTCTCGTGAAGGGACTTAAGAGCTGAGAACATAACTTGACAATTTTCATTTCCTTGTCAACAGCTTCTCCACAGGAAATTCAGTGGGAATTTCTTTGTAAACCTATTGGGGCAGTGGAAAGAATCAGAGTACAGTGGACAATCTATACCAGTTAGTGGTCTTGCTTACTTAATCACAGCTCCAGCTAGGTAATTCACAAGTTGTGTGTCCCCAACAATATAACTAATACATGATTATCAGTTCTCTAAATAATTTGTTTCCACGGTTACAGCTTTTCCGAAATGGCAGCTCATCCATTCCATGCTCTGTTCTATATTGTCTTCATGCTCACTGCTTGTGCCCTATTCTCAAAGACCTGGATTGAAGTCTCCGGGTCTTCTGCTAGAGATGTTGCTAAGCAGCTCAAGGTAGTCCCTAAACCATTTCTCCATTGCTAAACAATTAAAAGATTTCGGAGAATGAAACTAAACTTGTAAATGTAAAATATGATAGGAACAACAAATGGTGATGCCAGGACACAGAGAGTCTAACTTGCAGAAGGAGCTGAACCGATACATCCCAACAGCAGCTGCATTTGGAGGAGTGTGCATTGGTGCACTCACTGTTTTGGCTGATTTCATGGGAGCCATTGGGTCAGGGACTGGAATCTTACTGGCAGTGACAATCATATATCAGTATTTTGAAACCTTCGAGAAGGAAAAAGCCAGCGAGCTTGGCTTCTTTGGGTTCTGATTGTTTCGAGTAATATAAAGGGTAAATTTTGCAAAGACTAGTAAAAAATCTGAAAGCTTAAGAAGTAGCTTTTGTCTTCTGTGTCCACTTTAAGGTTTCGTAGAGGATAAAAAGAGCCTTTTTGTAGACACTTTTCTGATTAACCAACAAACAGATTTTCTCTAGTAGTTGTTGGTTTGTGTTATAATTTTACTTCTAAAATTTATACCAAATTTCTCCGTTAGTTGTTAATTTGTGTTTTTACTTTGGACGTTAAGAAGAGTTCTAATGTTATCTTCGATTTTGTAACTACAATTCAGCGGACGGTAGAATTGTAACTGAGCTAATTCCCAAATTGAAACCGAGATTGGACTAGTGAACGACAAATGACGAATGCTAATATTAATTAGACTCACTTCTTTTTAGTATGAACTTTAAGATTCTTTTCTTTCACTGGATTTAATATTAAAGATCATAGTATTCGAGAACTACAATAATAAAAATCAGGGAACTATGCTGGCGAGAGTAAATCTACAAATCTTCTGGTAACAGTGAAGTCGAAACTGAATAAAAAAATAAAATGTTAGAAGTCAGAACCTAGTTGTTGGCATTGTCCCGGTTTAGGTTGCCCAAAGAAAAAGCTAAACCAATTTAGGTAACATAATAATTGATTTAATTGTTGCGTCCGGTTTAGAAGTTATGCCACAAAGAGCGTAGGGTTTTAAAAAGGGTTTCTACTTGTCTTCTCCGTCGTGAGTCTTTGCAACTCGGAGCAAATTACGACGGCGATCAAATGCCTCGAATCATTTCCAACGAGAACCTCGGTTGCCCACCTATTCGTGCTTTAACCTTTGACTCTCTCGGTTTGATCAAAGGTGCCCTCTTCTTCTCTCTTTCTTTTGCTTGGAGAGATTATGTAGAAATTGTTGTTTTGTTTCTAATAGATTTTTGAATTTGATATGTAGTGACTGAAGCTAGAGGTAAAGAAAGAGGGACTCCGACTGTAGTGAACACATGGGGCGATATGAATGCATCCAGATGCGTTATTGCTGCTTCTATCGATGACCGGCCAAGGAATCCGGTGAAGTTTCATTCTTTTTGTGTTTAATCTAAGCTTAGTTTCTAGTCTCTTTGCTGAAGTCATTTATATATTGAATTTAGCTTATAGGATTTGAATTGTGATCCTATGGTCCTGGTCCTCTTGGAAATGATTATGTAATCCTGAGCCAAATTTGAAGATTTAATTGTGAAACCATGCTATCAAATAGTTAGTTGTTGGTTATTTCCAAGAGCTTCTGAACTCGTATTGTTATCTTCTTTATTTATATTTTTTGACCTTTTTCATCTTTTTCTTTCTTCTTCCAATTACAGCTTTTAGCTGTTGCAAGAAAAGATGGCAATGTAAGTTTTCCTTACGCTTAAGCTATGTGTATTTGAGTGATATAGTTCTCTTTATAGCTGAGCTAACATTTATCCAATCATTTTGTGAATTTCTATCTTTTCCATAGGTTGAGGTTCTTAATCCTTGTAATGGTGATCGTCACTTTTCATACTCTGTATTGGGTAATGACGGTTGTTCACCTGAGGAGAACGAAATATCTGCCCTGCACTTATTCAGAAAACAAATAGACGATCAGGCAGAAAGGTATATACTTTTACACTGAAACTGTTTCTTCAACAAAAGCCAGTTTGTGTTTTGAATGTTGTGTTGCCGTTGGTGTTTCTTAATTAAACTTGATGTTATTAGATCTTGCACTTTGCTTACCTGCACGAGAAAGGGAGATGTTAGCGTCAGGTCAGTTAAATTTTCCAATGCACGTGCTGATTCCACGGATGACACTGCTCCAGAAACTTGGAAAGCATGTGGTTCTGGTGAAATATTGGTTGGTAAAGTGGATGGGAGCGAAAACTTCAGCTTATTTGGAGGGTTAGTTAAGAACTGAAGGATTTGTTTATATTTCTGCATCATTTCATTATATCTCCAGTTTGATGGTTACCATAATCAAGTGAATGTCTACTTCAGGAAACGTGTTGAGGTCAATATATGGGATCTTGAACAACGTACCAAGATCTGGAGCGCAAAATCGGTGAGCTACTTTCTGTCTTTTTCTCCTTCAAAGCCTTTCAGTTTCTTTGATGAAGTAACTAAGCCTCTACTGTCTCTACCAATCAACTTCTGTTGGTGCAGCCTCCTACAGATAATCTCGGAATCTTCACACCCACGTGGTTCACAAGTGCTACATTCTTGAGCAGTGATGATCACCGTAAAATTGTCACAGGAACCAAGTCTCACCAGGTTAATACCTTTAGTTTTTTTTGTCCTTGTGTGTCTTGCCCTGACACTGACGTTTGTGTGCTGGAGACAGGTTCGTCTATATGACATTTCTGCTCAGCGTAGACCGGTCTTCTCCTTTGATTACCATGAGACTGCCATTACAGCAATCGCTGAAGACCCAGATGGTCATACTATCTATGTAGGGAATGCGTCTGCTGACCTTGCTTCCTTTGATATACGAACAGGTTCATTGAGTCGCTCTACGAATGTATCATAAATAATGTTACTTGCTGAATCAAAAATTAATCAATTATATCTGTTGCAGGAAAGTTGTTGGGAAGCTTTTTAGGGAAGTGTTCAGGAAGCATAAGATCGGTGGTTCGACATCCACAGCATCAAGTGATAGCTTCTTGCGGTATGATACATTTTCACAACTCCAACCCTCCATACGGCGTTACAACAGGCATGTATTTTGTTATATCAAATTGTTCAACAATCTCATGTGTGTGTTTTTGACAGGGTTGGACAGATATTTACGGGTTTATGACGTGAAGACACGCCAGCTCCTTTCTGCGGTATGCTCTTGGGCAGGAGTTTTTTTCCTTTTTGGTGACGTATAGCTTTATTTATCTATCATTGTTTCGTTGCAGGTGTTCTTGAAGCAGCATCTTACAGGTCTTGTGTTCGACACAGGCTTCACTGGCGAAGGTTAGTTATCTTTAACGTTGAGAGATCGCATCAATTTCTATATTCCTCAAATCCGCCGTCAGAATGTTTTAAAGATGATTTGGGTTATGGTTGAAGCAGAGATAGTGGCTGAGGCTGCAACAGAGGAGAAGATGGCTATCATGGAGCAGGAAGACGATGAAACAGAGACGGCTCCTGTGAAAACAAAGAAGTCAAAGAAAAAGAAACGCAGTAGAGAAAAAGTCTCCGAGGCTGAAGACGACGAGGGACAGAGCAAAGATGGTATAGAGGAGGCTCCTGTGGAAACAAAGAAAACGAAGAAAGAGAAACGGCGTAAAGAAAACGTCTCTGAGGTCGAAGAAAGAGACGAGGTAAGAAGCAAAAAGAAACGAGAGCACAAGAAGAAAACTAAGAAGGTGGCTCTCGATCAAGAGGATTAGTTTATAACATTACAAGACATTTTTGCTCTGATCTGAGCTACAGTTTTGAACAAACAAACAAACACATCTAAACAACAATCGTGCATCATTCAACTCATTGTTAGAAAAAAGAGAGAAACAACATATAAACCATGTTCTCTTTTACTAATGTTGCCATCGTTACAACGCTCCTGTTTTCTTACTGTGCAAAAATTGTCAGGTTCTCTCATCAAGCCGGAAGCTTAAGTTTGGTGTTGGATTTCCAGCTGAAAATATATCGTAAGGAGTTCAAAGTCAGTAACATGATCAGTGGTTATAAAAGATTTAAGATAGTATTATTCAGACTGGTGAGTTTGGTTTACCTTAAGTAGTAGTAGTAGAAGAAATCGGCGTAGAGACCTGTCTGGACAAGACCAGAGACACAAGCTGGAAAAATGCAAATATGTGAAACATTAGCAATGAGGAAGTACCGGTGGTAAAATGTAATTGATGTTTTACTGAAACATTTACCAATCCATCTACTGAATTGATCTTCTGTGAAATAGCGATAGATCCAGTTGATGATATACAGTCCACGATACGCCCTACAAGTTATTCATTCCCATGTCAGTGCACTGAAAACTTTTTTGCACATTGAGATTTTGCGTGCGAGACACAAAAGGAATGGATCAAAACTGAAATGAAAATACTCTATTTACTTTGACTTCGAAGCGGATAAGAACTAGAAGGAAAAACATTTGAATAGAGTTTTGAGATATGCGTAATGATTTAAAATCACGCTGGCGAGCGTTTTTCATTGATCAAATTAACAAGTAAATGAACTGTGAAAAACACGGTATGTCAATAAGAAAAATCATTTTTTATGCAAACCCAATAGATCTCATGTCAAATTAACATCAAGTTTCCAAACGAGAACTGGTTATTGCCAGTGGATCAAGTAAGCAACCGCATAAATTTGGAAAGAATTACGTACCCAAGAAAGAGAACATATTGCCCAGTCAAATTGTCCACATTCCCACTTCTCTGCAACAGAACCAACTGGGGAAGGATAGCAACTGCCTCCAAGTAAATAGAAAAGGCCCAGAATACCTGAAACGGTATCGAGTTCGCAAAATTAGCATATTGCACTGTAATTTTGGCTATCAACACAGACAAGCCTCACTGCTGCAACATTACTTTTATACAGCTCCGAGTGATAGTAGTTAAAAGGATGAAAGTTGTTCTAGGAGCATACATTGGACAGCTACATATTAAAATAATAAGTGTAAATAATCATGGTTAAGTTCATATAAGGAGTTACTAAAGTTGTGTTAATCAAAGAACACTTTGGCAAGAAAATGTAAAGCGAGATCTAGATGAGACTAATTCAATGTCACCTTATGGAACATAGGTAATTAGGACACCGCAGATTAATTAATGGAAGCAAACAAACCTTTAACGATGCAACAAGTTGACATTTCAAACAGTTAATAAAACTATTGAAGCCATACTCCAAATTGTTTGTAGAAGTAGTTATGTTCAATTCATTTACAAAGACATTGATATACTCTACCACTAGCCAAGTTAAATAACAAAATCCGAAGTATATAAGCTGCAAAACTGACATTTACCATCAAAATTAATTACCAAGCACAACTAGTGTGCAAGAATATGCTTTAGAATTAGCAGAATGAAGATCAGTTGCTTCATAAGGAATGAACCAAGAAGAAGATAACACAAAATATGCACGGGAAGTGTTTTAATGGCATTTAACAACTAAACTATGCTTGATGATAATGCCCACAAAGTATTCACTACCCTAGTATCTACCAACCAAATACAAAAGCATATGAACTCCATACGAAATTTACCTCTTGAAATGTGAATCTCTCATTCAGGAGAAGTGCCAAAACAAAACATGCTAACACAACATATTGATGACGAAATGTGTCCAGGTCCTTATCGTATGATCTACGCACAAGTGGATGCCTACGCATACACCAAACGATTGCCAAAGAGCTGGAAATGAAGACAATCTTCATCACGCTGTTGTACAGAGAGACATAATCCGTAAACAGATCCAAGTATCGAGTCAAGAACACAAGCGCATATAGCTCTTGAGTTTTGAGAGAGATTCCTAGCCAACAGATGCAAAGTCAACAGAAAGAATGTTAGAAACTGCGAATGTCTAGCATGAATTTGAGAAAACCATGAGCAACTACAAGCATTTTCCAGTCCGTGTATCAAATTTCTATAACTGCATTTGTCTCTTAATTCTAATGTAATGTAGACGAGAGATTTATCTCGTTTAGAAACTCCTTTCTAGTTTCAGATTCTAAGATAGAAATTAATCCAATATATTGGCTTAATATTGCAAAGTACCACTCGAATTCGCCTGAAAATTGATAATCAAGCCTAAATAGGACTCGAATAAGATTGCATTCGGAAGCAACGGAAACGAAACCATAAGGTCAAAGCAATGCGATTGTTTCAACGAGCTATACAACACATTACAGGAAAAGAGAACTCACCAGCGCAAGATTTCGTCGCGTAAATTTTGAGAAGAAGGATTAAGATACTCATCAAGTGAGTCATATCACCAGCAAATCTAAAAATATTCATGGTTGACTAAAAACGGTAACGGTGCTAAAAATCTCCCAAAAAAAAACAAGAAAAAAAGGAAGATGAAATCAACCGATATTTCTCTCGTCAAATCGAGAGAGAAACGGAGAGGAAGAGAAATGGAGAGGAGCGAGTTAGAGAGGGAGCAAGTTTCAGGTTTTTGCAGAAACTCGTTTACAGGAGACGATGACGTGGCAATCTGGAATGGTCTTCTGTGTCCAACTTCTCTAACAACGTGTGTGCTCTCACTTGTTTCTGAAAGCAGCAAATTAATCCCTTCATTATTCAATTAAATTATTCGTGTTTTGTAAATTAGAGAAATTAATAAACCAAAAGATGCTTTTCAATTTTCGTAAGTGGAAAGGTGGTGTTATCTGGTAAGTCGCACCCACAGTAAAGTAGAAAGCGCCAGCTATCGGTGGGTCTATATTGCATCTAATTACGCCACGTGTTTATGTGAACAGTGATGTGGCAATTTGATACGCGGACATGCTATGACGTTTAACATATTTTAAATTCCCGCGTGTTTCTCCACGTGTTCTATATTTGGATACAGTTACAATGACTCAATTGGTTTACGGGACCGGTTTAAATAGCCGATTATTAATGGGCTTGGGCCTTCTGATATTTTTATTTTGGACTTTAGCTTTTTAATTAATGGTTACGAGCACCACAGTAGATTTGGAAATTTTTAGCTGATGGGCCTTGATTCATCTGTCTTTTTCTTGGCTCCAAATTCAACTCTTTTTTTTTTTTTTTAATTAAGATAATTTAATCTATAATTTACTCATTAAAAAAAAAAAAATATATATATATATATAAGTGATTTTCAATGCCTGGATTCAACGTTCAAAATTTCATTTTTCTTGTGGAGAATAGACAAACATGAAATGGATGTATGAACGTCATTTAAACCAAAAAAAATATGTATGAATGTCATGACTCATGAAATATAGGACACGTAAAATCAAAACATGCTTGTTTTTTCTTTGTTGTTAGTCAAAAGACACCGTGGTCGGTCCGATTTATGCCTTGAATCTTCGAAGTGACGATTGTACAAAAGCTCGGATTTTTAGTTTATTTTAAAAATCAACTAGATCATTCTCCATTTGTGATCTTACATTATAGAATATTATTATTCCCCATTATCAAACAGTTTTAAAATCAAAAACATGTTCCAGCTCGTAGCTTTTTTTGAACACACTGAAATAATTCCCATCAATCAAGTAATATATGTGTAATTAGAAATTAGATAACCTCACGTGACGGTATTCTCTGTAGAATGCAACTACAACAATGGATAAAGTCCCTGTTTTGTGATTATTATTATTATTAAGGTATTTCGGTTTTTGAACAAAAATAAATAAATAAGGTATTTCGGTTAAAATAGGTTGATAGTCATATTGGAGTGAGGTTTTTTGAAGAAAATGAACGTAAAATTCAAGGGATACTAAGTAGCCCTGAGAATATTATCCGTATCCGTCGGATATCCGTATCCGTATCCAAAAATTGATCCGAAAAACGGATATCCGGTTCAAACGGATACGGATAGTAAATTTATATATCCGACGGATACGGATACGGATACGGATACAGCAAAAAGTTGGACCGGATATACGGATATCCGGCCCATTAAGATTTTTTTTTTTTTGTCAACGGCCCATTAAGATTTGAAACAAAAACCCATCTTATCCACTCCGGATATCCGTATCCGTATCCGTATCCGGGATATCCGTAATTTCGGATATGGATACGGATCAGAAAATAACGGATATCCCGGATACGGATATTCTGAGTCCAGATATCAGTAATTTCAGATACGGATACGGATCAGAAAATAACGGATATCCCGGATACGGATACGGATACGGATATCGTAAAAAGGGCCGGATATCCGCTCCGTAACAGGCCTAATACTAAGGGTGTAAATAATAATCGTAGAATTTTGCTTAATTTTTTTTTTTTTACAAAATTCAGCAGAATAACTAAAATTCAAATGGTAAGTGCAGAATCATACTGAATTTAGTGAAATTTAATATATTAGTTTAATTATAAGTAATATTTTGCTTTATCTCTAATTTTGGCAAAAAAACACTCTAAACTTTTTTATCTCTAAAATTACAAACTAATATAATATTTAAGAAATTAAAAATAACTAATGATGTTTTGATTAATATATATGTTTTAAAGAAATTTAAAATAATTAATGATGTTTCGACCAAATCTTAGACCAAAAAGAATATTTTCTATTATTATATTATTAAATTTAAAATTCTTTTTATTATTATATTATTAAATTTAACATTGTTTTAATTTATTTATAGGTTTGATACATAATAAAAAAAAACTAAATATTTTATAACTCAATAAATAAGATTACATTTGATAATTAAAAATAGAAAACTATTACATCGTACTAATTTTCACAATTAGTATATTCAGATCACAAATGATTGGGTTCGAGTACATATCAAATTTTGGTTTGGGTATAAATAAAATTTAAGTTCAGATATATATAAAATTCAGATATAAATCTGGTTCAAATTTGGATATTGATAGAATATCAAATTTTATGCCAACTATTAAATTTCAATATACAATTTATTTAATTATTATATATTATTAAAATAGTAATAAATTAATATATTTTTTTAGTGTTTTGTAAATAGTATGGCACTAAATTTGTGTGACATTATTTATAAAACATAAAAAAATAAAATAAATTGGTGTTCATTATACCGTCTCGTTGGAGCATGTGAGACAGCATATTTGACATTTTACTATCACGTTGTTGGAGAAGCTCTAACATAGGGTTCTTCTCACTTTTTAACGATAAAAAAATAAATGTATGTTGTCTTTTTTTTTTATGGTGACAAACAGACTTTAGAATTCATTATTTATAATGTTTTTTCCAAACAACTTATAACTCATATTAATATTTGGAGTAGAATAAAGAAGATAGAGAGCTTACAAAAGTATAATTTCTCGAGAAATTTTATAAACTTCGAATTCATTAATTTGCTTTCCAATTAAGAGTTCTAGAAATATGATAGGAGGGAAAAATTAGAAAAATTGTTTTTACTCTTGCAAATTTTTCTAGATATCGAGAGAAAGCTCATCAATCGCTAGAAGAATTCAACATTTTTAAGATCTATGCACAATCTACCGAAACATTAAGACATCACATCTCAGAAATCTCCACCTTTAGTAGAGGAATGACATGACCCAAAAAATTTCTTCAAACTATGTACGTGATGGAGAAAGACATCGATGTATTTCTTTTGCACCCATATAAGCATTTTCAACATAATCTGAAAAACAAAACTGTCAAATTCCTCATAAATATTATGAGTCCTTACATGACCTCGTTTACAAAACACCGCTAACTTGTAAAATTTGGATCACGAGTCATAGGGAAAAGGAGGCGTCATGCCACAAATTAGAATTTGAGATTGACATTTCTATTTTTAATATGTTATAAATCTTCTATAATAAATATTAGAAAAATATTTAGACTGAAATATAAAATTGAAAAATATATCTTTTTTTTTTGATTTAAGAAGTTTCAGACTCAAACCATTTAATTTTTTTTTTTTGGGAAATCATATCCTTTCCAAATGGATTTGAACTCATAATCTCTTTTTGAGAGAAAATTACAAGATCAATAACCACTTGGTCAAAAAATATACTATCAATATGTGTATATATTTAAATTTGATGACCACTGATATTTTATAAAAGTTTTTGTTATTGGTAACTTTAAATCAAACTAAAATGTTAAATGATTTTTTGAAAGGAAAATAACTTTTTCAGTAAGTTACTAATTCTATTGAAATTCGTCAAGTTGGAAATGTCCTTCTGATGAGTTTCGAATGTCAAATTGAGTTAGCAAAGATCAAAAGAATATTCTTGAATGTATAAAAATAGTTGGTGAATTTATGGTTTTTGTAATGTTTGAGAAAATTTTGAAATTTGTTGTCCTATTTTGGCCGACCTAATTTTATTTTAATAGTATGAGGCAATAGACTGTTTAAATTCAGATTCGGAGCTATCGACCAATAAAAAGGCTACCAATGCCATTGACTCCTTGTCGATTGATTGTACTTCTAATCAACTCACGAATTTTCTTTTGTCGTTTTAATTAATTAAACGATTCTGTATTAATTAAAGAGATTATGTCAGAATTATATTTCATGTCGTGTTTTACATGTAACGCTAGCCGACCTAAATAAGTGTGTAACCGATTGGTCAAAGAAACCTAAATTAGGGGTAATGTATCAAATCATTTATACACCATAATAACTTAAATATACATCGAATCTACCACCAAAATAATACTACTACATACTATACTGTATATATAAAAATACGAATAAATAAAAATAAACATCGATCAACGAGAGAATCATAAATATTTGCAGAAAGCATTAATTATGAGTCGGAGTGAAGTGAGTAAATTACATATTTTTCCAATAATAAATTACAAAAAGAAAATTAGAATTTTTTTTTAAATAGAAAATCGAATGGACAGAAAATGGATTATATCCGTTATATTCCAGTAATGTTGACTTTTTACTGAGCGGAAAATAAAAACTTTCTACAGAGAGAAAAATCTGACAACGAAGAGAAAAAGTATTGAGAAAAGAAAATTCTGAGCCTCTCGATTCATATTAACGCGTTCTTCTGTTTCTTCTTCTTCCTTTCTCTCTTTCCCAGAAAGTACCATTAATCCCTTTTTTTCTACTTTTTCTTCTCTTCTGACTTTTTTTGTTCTTAGTCGAATCTTTTGTTTTCAATTAAGATTCTGCTTCTTCTTCTTCGTATATAAAATCTTTGTGTATATTTTCGATCTGAGTTACGAGAAAATCCCGCCGGATTTCCATGGCTTCCGCGGCGATATTTTCGTCTTTGCGGCGGAGGAGGTCGCCGTCTTTGGAAGCGTTTTTGGCTCCCGTTGACCTTTCTGGTGTCGCTCTTGTTCAAACCCTAGCTTCGATTTCGACAGAGGTTGTTTCATGTTTTAGCGGATTTAGATTCTCGTTTCAACGTAGAAACGCTCGTTCTTTGATTCGTAAGATCGAGATCTTTGTTGTGTTGTTCGAGTTTCTTGTAGAATCAAATTGGGGCTCGAAAAGCTCCGTCTCTTCTTCGACGGCTTTGCTTTGTTTGAAGGAGCTTTATCTTCTTCTCTATCGCTCCAAGATCCTCATCGATTACTGTGCTCAATCTAGTAAGTTATGGTTGTTGTTGCAAAATCCTTCGATTTCTGGATATTTCCATGATTTGAATCAAGAGATTTCGACTCTATTGGATGTTTTCCCGGTCAATGATCTCGGCCTTAGCGACGACATTAGAGAGCAAATCGAACTGTTGCAGAGACAATCAAGGAAGTCGAGTTTGTACATCGATAAGAACGACGAATCGCTACGTGACACATTCTATTCGTTTTTAGATGGATTTGAGAACGGGAAAATACCGAATCCAGTTGCTCTGAGATCGTTATTCGTGGATAAATTGGGGATTAGGGATTCGAAGAGTTGTAGAACCGAAATCGAGTTTTTGGAAGAACAGATTGTGAATCATGATGGTGATTTGGAGCCTACAGGGTCAGTGATCAATGGGTTTGTGGCGATTACACGATATTGTAGATTTTTGTTATTCGGATTTGAAGAAGATGGAATGGAGTGGAGGATTGAGAATCCGAAGAAACCCAGAAAAGGGTTCGTTGCACAGGAGATTGGGGACACGTTCATTACTGTACCAAAGGATTTCGTTTGTCCAATCTCTCTCGATTTGATGACAGATCCTGTAATTATTTCCACAGGGCAAACTTATGATCGGAGCTCTATAGCTAGGTGGATTGAAGAAGGGCACTGTACTTGTCCAAAAACCGGGCAAATGCTCATGGATTCGCGGATCGTTCCCAATCGAGCTCTGAGGAATTTGATTGTGCAATGGTGCACAGCGAGTGGCATATCTTATGAGTCAGAATTTACAGATTCGCCGAACGAGAGTTTCGCGTCGGCTCTTCCGACAAGAGCTGCGGTTGAAGCAAACAAAGCCACAGTGGCAATCCTTATTAAGTATCTAGCAGATGGGTCTGAAGTAGCTCAGACAGTTGCGGCACGGGAAATCCGTCTTTTAGCAAAAACCGGAAAAGAGAACCGTGCATTCATTGCGGAAGCAGGTGCCATACCGCACTTGTGCCGCCTTCTCAAATCCCAAAACGCTATTGCGCAAGAGAACTCCGTGACCGCGATGCTTAACCTTTCAATCTATGAGAAGAACAAGAGTAGGATCATGGAAGAAGATGATTGTTTGGAGTCTATAGTAAGCGTCCTCGTATCAGGACTCACAGTGGAAGCGCAAGAAAACGCAGCAGCCACATTGTTCAGCCTCTCTGCAGTACACGAGTATAAGAAACGGATAGCAATTGTTGATCAATGCGTTGAGGCATTAGCATTGCTGCTTCAAAACGGGACACCGAGAGGAAAGAAAGATGCGGTTACAGCATTATATAACTTGTCAACACATCCTGAAAACTGCAGTAGGATGATTGAAGGAGGAGGTGTGTCAAGTCTTGTTGGAGCTCTCAAGAACGAAGGCGTAGCAGAGGAAGCAGCAGGAGCTTTAGCATTGTTAGTAAGACAATCTCTTGGTGCTGAAGCAATAGGAAAAGAGGAATTCGCCGTGGCAGGGCTCATGGGTATGATGAGATGCGGAACACCTAGAGGGAAAGAGAACGCAGTAGCTGCGTTGCTCGAACTCTGTAGACACGGTGGAGCCGCTGTGGCGGAAAAAGTATTGAGAGCACCTGCTATTGCGGGATTGCTACAGACGCTTTTGTTCACCGGGACAAAGCGAGCTAGACGGAAAGCAGCTTCGCTTGCTCGGGTTTTCCAGAGACGTGAAAATGCAGCGATGAGGTCTAGTGGTTACGGGTATGTCGGGAATTCGAACAACAATAGAGACGGCAGCTTTACAAACGATGTCTCTGTTCCTATTTCAATCTCAATCTCCGTACCTGTCTTGTGATCTTAATATTTAGAGTTAAGAAAAAAAGTATAAAATACTCTCAGGAGAGGAAACCTTTTTTTGTTGTTGGTCGTGTTTGGTTTCATTGTTTGTCTATGTTATATACATTTATTGGTTGGGAGGTATAATACAAGTAATCTCTTAGACAAGATATGTTTATGTCTATGTTTGTGTCTTCAAGGTGGAACTAAGAACATAATGAGTTTAGTGTATGTGTATTGTATATGATATATATAATAAGCTACGAAAACATCTAGCATTGTGTTGTTGCAGTAAGCTATTTAGAGATTGTTTGGAAAGTGAATACAAAAGAAAAGAGTTAATTACTTACATAGTTACATAGTACTATTGTTTTCGTTTTCGATGTATTTAGGTTAATGGTTTGGTGGCAGTATCATATATATAGAGAAAGTTTTTAATGTTGTTTGACTAATGGAGAATTATTTAACAAAAAGAATACTTAACATAAGAAAGAAAAGAGAGAGAAATCTAAAGTGAGGGTTAGTGTGATTTTGATCGCCAAAGAATGTTGCGGTGGGTAAAAAAATTCAGTATCACCTATGTCCAATTTAACCTCATGTATAAAAAATTTAGATTTAAAAAGTCAAAAAAAAAATTAGAAGATTTTAGGTAACCCAGAAAAAATTTAGATTATTATGGTAACCCATAGGTACCCGCGGATACCCAGATTTGTATTTTATATCTGAAGATTTATATATATGTCAAGTTATATTTAAAAAACTAACAAATATCCGAACACTCAGTTACCCGAACACTTAGTTACTCGAAAAATATCTAAATACTCATTAATTTTGTAAAAGTTTAATTACTATTGCAAATAATGATGCATTAGCAAATGATTGGTTGAATGAGCATCCAAGTGATATAATAACAATTGTAATTACTAAAAAAGAAAGAAGTAATAACGACTATAATTAAGCAATCGTAATTAGACACTGGAAAGTAAAGGAACACATTACAAAGTAAAATAACACCATCTCTTATGATTCTCAGTGGGTATCCATTACCCAGTAGGGTAAACCTGAATAAGATTTTTTACTTATGGGTACCCGCCTGTTTTGAACCTAATTTTTTTTAGTGCTAAAAACTGGATACTAAACTTGCAATAATTTATGGGTTCTGGATACCCACGGGACTGTAAATCCATTTTAATATCCCTAGTCTCGCCACTTGTAAAATTAATAGATTACAAAGAAAAAAAGTGTTAAGAGATATTCATTGCTGAAGGAATAGAATCTCTATTAAATTGCTTTTTTATGAAGTGTTATTCTTCTTCTTTTAAAATTTTCTCTTCAATGTTTAATAGGATTTTCTCCAAGAAAACCTCTTCAAATCACTATTTTCTTGAAAAGAAAATCAATTATATCAATCATAGATAATACACAGTATAACTTTATATATGTATTTGAAGAGTATTTACGGCCATCTACATTTATTTATTATAATTTTTAAAAATTGATTGATGATGCCAGTAAATTATAGTGCATATCATTCATGATTTTTTTTAAAATTAATATTAGATCATAATTGGCCGGTTCATTAGGCAAGTTCCTATATAATGTAAGCAGTAGGACTCGATTCCAGGATGTGCAAGTGCGCATGCCTTTACTAAACTTACCACATGCCACTAGACTAAATGCCACTTGCATCATTCATAATTTTACATGATTGATTTGTATTTCTGTACTTAAAAATCACAACTGGAAAAGGCGTACTTAAAAAAAATTTGCTAGTACTTAACCATAAAGTAGATTCCACCAGCTATTCTAAATTTGTAATTTGAGTATGATTCTGCGTATACTCAACCAGAAAAGCAGATTTTTTGGTCTGCAATGTCAGATGCTCGACTGGATCTCTTATCTTTGATAATATTGTATCCTCGCAATAGTCTCGTTACCTTATCGTATGAGTTAAGTTGACAAAAAAATTGTTAGCACAAAAACCTTTTTAATATGCTTATTACTAAGTGCATCCACTATTATAGCTTCTTTCCTGTATTATAACTTTGATTATAATTTATAATGTGAATTCTCAAGCCTCTTTTGAAATAAGATGATTCATGCAAGTGGAACATGTCATTATATAGATTCATTTTCATTATAATATCTGTAGAAATTAAAATTTTCACTATACATTATAATCATAGTCGAGAGGATTTCTCGAAATATAATTTGGAAATATATGATTACAAATTGACATAAGATAAAGTTGTCCACTATTTGTTTGTTCTTTATTGAAGTGGATGTGATCTTATTGTGTTTTATTTTGCCTTTTTTTGGAGTTATGTTTATGTATCATGTGCGTATGCGCATTAACACCCGACCCGACCATCTAAGATATAATTCTCTACTATTATTTTATACAAATCTTTTTCTTTTTTTCCTTGTTAACTATTATTATTATTATTAGTGATGACAAATGAGTCAAGTAGTAATGTTTTCTTTATAGATCTTCAAGACATGTAGGATTCAATCATTCTCTACAACAACAAGTAGGAAATTTTTTAAAAAAAATTTGGATTTTAGATTATGATACGGATCTTTTCAATCTAATTATCAGAAAAATAAAGTATTATTATTAGGTTTTTCATAATTCTTTCCATTATTTTATATATTAAAATGGAAAAAAATATTAGGAGTTTTTCACACAAAATGACATAAAGATACATTAAGATTGTCCAACAAAGTAAGGCCATGAATAGAAGGTGTTTCTGTACTAATTTTTGGTTTTTTGAAAAAAGTGTTTTCCCTAAAGAATAAAGAATACTGTTGAGGTGGATCCTACTACGGTCCACAGAGAACAATGGGACAAATTCTAAGTATTGAATTCGGCAAGTTTATCGAAGTCTCAACTCAGAAGAGTTCCTTCTTGGAAGCGCGATGAAACTTGAAGGAAGTCAGACGATACGTCAGCAAGCAAAAAAATATAAATTTTCCTATTTCGACATGGAAAATTTCCAAAAATCTAGCAAGAATCTTCTAGATACGGTCTTATCTAGAAATTTGTATGTTCTTTTATCTAATATACTTTGTAACCACCTCTATGGTCTATAAATAAAGGGGAATGTCCTTCAAAGAAAGGATCCGCTTTTTGGGCACTTGACATTAAGTAATATATTGTACTCGACAATCATCCTATTCGCAGTACACTTCTTGTTCTCCAAAACTCTGAAAGAATCCTTGTCCAATTTTTCTTCTTTTGATCAGAATCGTGGACTTAGCTCCTTGTGCTAGACCCGGTTTGAACAGTTGGCGCCGTATGTAGGGAAGACATCGAAGGAATTCTTTACACAGGAACAAGGAGTGCACGTGAAACAAAGGATGGTGAAAGACGAAGTAACCATCAGCTCACCTGAAAGGAGGAACCTTAACCTCCAAGCAAAAACAGATCCGACTCTAGGATCGTCCTTGAACTATGTTCAAACTCAAGAGGAGAACCGAGAAAACTCTCAGGCGGTCGCCCTCCCCATTCCGCCACAAGGACCACTTTCAATCAAAAATTTGGTGCGCAACATGATAGCGCAATTCAAAGCTTTTGATCGAAGTAACTCAGAAAGATTCGACATGATTGAGTCTTGTCTAAACGAAAGTAGCCTCCCATCTACGCAAAACAACGTGCTAGATGGAGGAGTATTGGCTAGCGTTCAAAGAAACCTGTTTGGAGTAGTTTCGAGTCCACAATAACCAACATGACCGTATCAGGATAGACTACAACGCTAAACACGTCAGGATAGCAAACACCAACTACAATGAACGCAATAGTCTTATACAGGATGATGGAGGACATGCAGTCTCAAATCCATCAAGCTACCAGCTCGGCACCAGAGATTGAGCAAATATTGCTCAAGCTCAAAACTCGCCCTTCTCGCCAAGGCTAAAAAGAGTCTTGATAAATCGGAGACCAAGAATAAGGTGCCCTACATACGATGGGACCACTGATCCAATCGAATTCATGAATGCTTTCAACGTCATGATGAACGGGACAACCTACAATCCCGACCAGGAGGACGCAGCTTACTGCCAACTCCTCGCCGAGAATCAAACCGACGACGACCTAGTATGGTTCACCAAGTTACCGACTGGATCGATCGAGAGCTTCAATCAACTTGCCAAGTTATTCATGAAGCAATACACCCTATTCGTCAACCAAAATACTTCTACAGCGGATATACGGTCCTTGAAGCAAGGATTTGATGAGTCCCTCAAGTCGCATATCGGACGATTTAAGAAAATCTTGACTAAAACCAAAGTCAGCGACAACATGGCCATTGAGGCCTTAAGAATCAGAATGGTTTCGAATGAGGTCCTACGAAGAGATCTCTTCGTAAATCGGCCCAGTACAATCCGAATGCCCTTTGGAGAGCAGCAAGACATGCAGACTACGTAGAGGAGAAACAAATCCTCGCTAGAACACAGAAAATTCATCGAGACTTAGGACCTAAAGAGCCAAAAGAAGAATACCATGAGTCGAAACAACACAGTTACAGAGGAAGAGCAATCTCGGCAACAACTTTTCAAGTCAGCAAAATTGACAGCTCATCTCGTAAAAAGCCGTTCAACAAAACATACAACCAAAGTGAATATTGTGCCTTTCACAATAGGACTGGTCATTCTACTTTGAAGTGCAAATAGTTGCAAGAACTACTTGCCGAGAAATTTATCAAAAGAGAGTTGAATATTTCAGAAGAAGAAACTCAAAATTTCAAGGCACAAAAGTGAAACGAAGCTGAGTTGCGAGAAGCAGCTTACAAAGCGGCAAACCAAGACAACAGTTCCAAAGAAAAACTAAAATGACAAAAACAAGATGGGGAGACCAAAGAATCGGGATCTCGAAGAGTGGAGATCAATGTAATCATAGGAGGATTACAATTTTGCGATGATACAATAAGGACAATCAAGAGGTACAAACAGAAAGTTGTACCAGCAGTCAACCTTGATTCAGTCCAAGAAAGCTTAGGACTGGTCGATTCAGAAGTTACATTCACCGTCAAGGATGTTGAAGAAGTAAGCTTCCCACATAACGACCCGTTAGTCGTCAAATTATGTGTAGCCGACTGCGATATATCTCAGATTCTCATCAATACAGGTAGCTCGGTAGATCTAATCTTTAAGGAGACGTTGGATAAGATGGCTTTACCAGACGCACAACTCAAACCAGTGGAAAGAACGTTGACAGCATTCGATGGAAGCATGATAAATGCAATTGGAACTATCAAGTTAGCAGTCCGAGTTGCCAGAATTACCAAATAGATCAAGTTCTTAGTAGTGGATAAACCGCCAATCTACAAAATGATACTTGGGACACCTTGTATTCATACAATGAAGGCGATCCCATCGAGCTCCCATCAGTGTGTGAAGATCCCGATAAGCGAAGGAGTTTACACGCTTCAAGGAGGTCAAAAGATGTCTCGGACATGTTTTATCGCCGAATTGAAGTTACAGAACAAATCTTGCATGATCACGACGACTGTGAAAACCATAGCATTGACGGAACCTCACGTTCCAGAAAAGCCAGACTAATCTAGCGTCAAACTCATCAACATCAACCTAACAAACCCGTCTAAATGCGTCAACATTGTGATCAATCTGAGTAAGTCAATCTGAGACAAGTTAATCTAAATTCTGGAACAAAACATAGCAACATTCGCATGGACGACTAAAGATATGCCTGGAATCGATCCGAAGATTACAAGCCACTGATTGAATGTTGATCCGACTTACAAGCCCATCAAGCAGAAGCGAAAAAAACTAGGGCTAGAAAAAACAAAGGCTATAATTGATGAGGACAAAAACCGAACCGAAGCCGGATCAATCATTGAAGTCCAATACCCAGAATGGTTAGCTAACCCGGTTGTCATTCCCAAAAGAATGGAAAGTGGCGAGTATGTGTGGACTTCACCGACCTCAACAAAGCTTGTCCAAAGGATAGTTTTCCACTTCATAATATTGACAGAATTATCGCAGCAACTGCCAGAAACAAACTTCTTTCATTAATGGACGCCTTCTCGGGGTATAATCAAATTCGGATGCACCCGGACGACATGGAAAAACTTTGTTCATCATAGAACGCGGAACTTACTGCTATAAAGTAACGCTATTCGGTTTAAAGAATGTCGGAGTGACTTACCAGAGATTAGTCAACAAGATGTTTGCCGATCAACTCGGATAACCAATGGAAGTTTACATTGATGACATGCTAGTCAAGTCTCTTAAAGCTGAAGATCACATCGAACATCTAGCTCAATCCAGCAAAGTGCACATTCAGAGTAACCTCGGGAGAGTTTCTTAGCTACATAGTCACTCAAAGGGGAATTGAAGCGAACCCAAAACAGATTAAAGCAATCCAAGAACTACCTTCTTTGAAGAACAAAAGGGAGGTTCAGAGGCTAACTGGTCGAATAGCCGCTCTAAATTGGTTCATCTCGCGCTCAACGGATAAGTGTCTGCCATTTTACAACTTATTGCGGGGAAACAAAGAGTTCAAGTGGGACAAAAAGTGCAAGAGTGTCTTTTCTGAGGTAAAGGAGTATCTTTTGACTCCACCAATTCTTGCAAAACCCGAAAACGGAGAGCCCTTATATTTATACAGCAAAACCTTTATAAATTGATAATGTTGGGACTTTGAAAAATTAATTTAGAGAGGTAATAATTTATTGTATTTTTAATTTTGAAAATTATTTTAAAAATATTAATTGAGATCGTTTTTAGATTTATCAAATTTTATGATTTATATTAATAACCTCAATTTTTGTATTTAAACAACCTTTACTATTATTACAATGAAAATGATACGTATTAAAAATTTGAAAACTTAAATAAATTTTGGTTATATTTATAACATTTTATACTACAATAATATATTTTGAAAATAGAATGCAACAACTTATAAATAAGTTAATATATCAAATCTTTGGATGGAGCCGAAACTAGATACCCGACTACTGAGAAACTCGTGTTAGCAGTGGTGTTCTTGGCAAGGAAGTTATGACCTTACTTCCAATCTTACACTATCATTGTGTTAACCAATCACCCGCTACGAATCATTCTACATAGTCCGAATAAGTCGGAAAAAAGGACTAAGTTGGCCATCGAATTAAGTGAATATGACATCGAATTTAAAGGAAGAACGAGTGCAAAGTTTCAAGTACTGGATGACTTTCTAATTAAGCTGGCCCCCGACTTGGAACCTTTAGAATCAGACAAAGTTCTTTAGACTTGGAAGATTTACATTGACGGATCATCGTCGCAACATGGCTCGGGAATCGGAATCCAACTTGAAAGTCCGACAGGAGAAATTTTGGAACAATCATTCCGACTTGCGTTTCCAGCATCCAACAACGAAGAAGAATATGAGGCATTTATCAGAGGGATCAGGCTGACCAAAGATATCGGGGCAACTGAAGAGAATGTTATTGTGATTCTCAACTGGTAGTCAACCAAGTGAATGGAGACTATGATACCAAGAACGACAGGATGGAAGAATACCTCAAAGTTGTCAAGGATTTGAGAAAGGATCTGAAATTCAAAGTAACCAAAATTTCCCGATCTGAGAGCACTTCAGTTGACGCCTTAGCAGCTCTCGCATCTATAACTGATCCCATTCAAAGGAGGATAATACCAGTCGAAAGTATAGACCAACCAAGTATAGGTTTACCGAAAGGAGATGTTGAACTTCTATCGGTAATAACTAAAACTGGGGATGACTCCGACACCGAGATGCCAGATATTGAACAATCCAGCGAACCGAAGCCCGACTGGAGAGACAAGATTCTTGCGTATATTATGGATATAGAAACACTAGAGGACAGATGGGCAGATCACCGACTCAAAGCCAAGTGCGCTTTCTATGCCCAAGTCGATATAAAGTTGTGTCGGTGAAGTACGAATGGAATCCACCTATCTTGCATCAATGGTGACGAGATCAACGAAATCATTAAAAAGACACATGATGGAGCTGGCAGAAATCACAACAGTGGAAGATCACTTGTGCACAAGATCCGAACTCTCGGTATTATTAGTCGAAAGAGGCGAAGGATTGCGCATAATATGCAGCCAAATGCGATAAATGTCAACAACACGGGCATATCATCCACGCCCCAACCGAAGAATTAACTTCAGCAGCTATGAGATATCTGTTTAGGTGGTGGCCGATGGACATAGTTAGACCATTGCCCTCATCTCGGCAAAAGCGTTTTACGCTTGACATGACTAATTCATTCGCAAAATGGGTCGAAACAGAGACTTATTCTCACATCAAAGACAGAGATGTAGTCAAGTTCGTGTGAAGAACATAATTTGCTGACATGGGCTACCTTAGAGACAACGAATCACAATTCATCTCGGCGAAGTTCACTAACTTTTGTTCCAGATGGAACATCCAAGTGAGCAAATCCACTCTGCTCAACCCACAAGGAAACAGGAAAGCCGAGGCAACAAACAAGCATATCATAGATGGAATAAAGAAAAGGCTTTCAGAAAAGAAAGGAAATTAGGCTTCTGAGTTGGATGGCGTGTTGTGGTCGCATCGGACAACACCAAGACGCTCAACCGGAAGAACTCCTTTCTCTCTTTCTCACGGAATGGAGGCAATGGCCCCAACGAAAGTAGTGGTACCAACTATGTGACGAGACCGTTTTCCCGAAGAAGGAAATTTAAACAATGGAGAAATGGAAACCAGCATCGACGACTTGGAAGAAGAACGCAACGAAGCACTTCTCTGAATACAGAACTATCAACTACAGGATGCAAAGTACTACAATAAGAAAGTTTGTGAAAGAAACTTTACAGTAGGAGATCTAGTACTAGGGAAAGTGGTTAAAAACACAACAGAACTTAACGCAGGAAAACTCGGCGCCAACTGGAAAGGACTGTATATCATCTGGGAAATCATAAAACTAGGACTCTACAAGATCGCAACCATGGAGAGAGAGATGGTTCTGCGAAGTTGGAACTCCATCAACTTGAAACGATACTACTATTGAAGATACACCGACTCGGCAATCTAAATGCGTTACTAGACGCATCCTCATCTAATTAATTATGTAATCAGAACTAGGTATTGGCTTGATCCCTACAGGGTACGTAGGTAGCCTTCGGGTGTAGCTATAACTAAATATAATTTTTAAGTCCTCATCTCGGGTTCAAAAAAAAATATTAACAAAAAAAAAAATGAGTTACACCCTAACTCCCGAAAGGACGAGATCAAATTCTCGCAAAGTTATTTAAAAGCGGAGTCTTAAAATCTCGTCGGGTCGTAAAATCCCGCTCAATATTGACTAGTCTTAAAACCTTGCTGGGCCATAAAATCTTGTTCAATATAGCCGAGTCTTAAAACCTCGCCGGGTCATAAAATCTTGCTCAGTATAGCTGAGTCTTAAAATCTCGCCGAGTCGCTAAAGTCATAAATAATAGAACCAAATCTCAAACCTCACATAAACACCGAGATCTAACTCTCGCAAATCCTAAAACTGAGACTTAGTTCTCACAAACAAACACGAGATCTAATTCTCACACTTAGCGGAGACCATGATCTCGCAAATACGGGATCAAGTTCCCACACAAAGATAAAACATACCTTTGTACAGATTCCCCGAGGACAAACCCTCAATAAAACGGAACCTAGTTTTGTACAGATTCACGGGATTAAGTTCTCAAACCAAGAGAGAAATTAGTTCTGTACATTTAAACCAAAATGTTCTAAAAAAAACGAAATCGCTATGAAGTTTGTTTCCGAGGTTGAAATTCTCAAAAACTTAAACTGAGTCTTAAAATCTCAGTTTAAAACTCGAAACAGTGAAACTTCTCTTCCTAACAATCGGGATCGAATTCTCAAACTTAGGAGAGAAATGTAGCTAATGTGCGGAAACAAAAAAAGACCTCGGGAATTAAGCTTTGTACTTATCCAAATATCATACAACCTTTTTAAACAAGTCCTCATATTCGGAATTCGACGTCGAAATAAATTAAAATATCATATTAACAAAAAATAACAATGTTGCTCATTATACAAGTAAATAATTACAAGGCAATTGCTGATTAGAAGAATCAAAGAGATGACTTATACACACAAGTCGAGCCACGATTACAAGGATCAAAGAGATGACTTATAAAAAGTCGAGCGGCGGTTACAAGAATCAAAGGAATAACTATGAAAATCCAAAAATTCAGATGAAAATAGGGAACCCTAGTTCCTAGTCTGATCTTTGCTTTTCGACGCTTCCCAAATCTCAAAAACCGGAACGACCAATTCTCCATGAAGTAACAGCGTCAAGTTCTTTCTGTCGACAACCTCCTTGGACTTATTCACTTTAGCAGTCATTGAGTCTATAACAGCTGAAGGAGTGTTGACACCCCGAGCAGAGAGCAGTTCGAGAGCACTCTTCGACCCAAGATATTGGGCATAAGCCAACCGAGCCTCTAGGTTCCTATCCAGATCATTAAACCGAGCAGCGATTCGGTTGAACGCTAAAAAAATTGATCTTGAAGATCTTTTTCTTCTCGTTATTCAAGACCTGGTGAAGACAAGAGTCGAAGTTTTCCCTTATAGAGTCCAACTCGGTCTGGAGCCCCTGAAGTTTGTCATTGGCCTTCTCGGTAGACTTGAAGGCCGTGTTCCGATCCGACTCTGTGCACTTAAGCGACTCCGTCAAAGCCTTATTATGTTCTACCAATCCGATGACGTTCTCGCGCTCATCCTTCAACTCGTTCTTCACACGAGCGAGTTCTTCTTCAGTGGCAGTAAGTTGGGACCTCGCCTCCACTGCTTCGAGTTGGGTTTGGTCAGCTCAGCTAGAGTTCCTCTGCACACTCCTGTCCGAATCAGCTCAGAACCTTTCGCGCTGAAGCATAGTGCTATTCAGGAAGGCGATAAACTACAAAAACTTTGACAAAGCAAAGTTAGAAGGTTTAAAATCATAAATAAGATAATGGAACCGAAATCGGAAAATAACTTACTCAAAACAGCAGATACGCGGCCTCTTCGTATTCATCCCGAATCTCCATTTGGTTCGAAGAAGGAGACGTTCTAGTGATGTCATGATTTGATGCATCAGATCACCATATTCTGTCCGAAACTCCAAAATCGACCTTTGATCAGAATGGTCGTGAGTAAAACGGAAGTAAGGAACACCCATTCCTCAAACACCAAAGGCATTACCGCAGGTAACGACTCCAGGAGTAGCTACTACAGGAGAAGCGGTCGTAGGCGGATCAACCCTTGCCTTTTCGTAGGTCATGAAGTTCCACGACCAGAACTTGAAGGAACTTTAACGATGTCTCGAGGAGGCGCAGAAGAAGATTTGGTCACTCTAAAAGATCTCCTGGAAGGACGAGTGTCCATTCCATCGAGAGCAGCATTCATACCTTCTACAACGTTGGGAAGTTCAAAATCATCGAGACCCATCTTCGTTTAAGGTACTCGAAGTATATCAGAAAAATTTTGAAGTCGGAGGAAAACTCTAGAGAGGGAAATAAAAATGAAGTCGGAAGGATTAATCATAGAAATGAAATGAATGGTAAAAAAGGGATGGCGCGGTATTTATAGGAATTTATCGTAAATCGAAGCGACGCCAAACCGTAATAATCACTCAGCACACAGAAATCGAGGAAACCGCCTCAAATAACCCAATCACAGAATGACACATGGACCGAAGATTCTAGAAATGGAGAACTTTCTGACTCGGAAACTCGACAACAGTTTTCCGAGGCTGGGGGGGACAATTGTTGGAGGTGGATCTGAGATCTTACTTTGGTCCATGGAAAAGAATGGGCCAAATTCTAAGCATTGAACTCGGCAAGTTTGTCGAAGTCTCAGCTTATATGAGTGTTTTCTCGGAAGCGTGATGAAGTTTGAAGGAAGTCGGACGACACGTCAGCAAGCAAAGAAATGGAAATTTTCCTATTCCGACATGGAAAATTTCCTAAAATCTAGCAAGAATCTTCTAGATAAGATCTTATCTAGAAATTTGTATGTTTTCCTTTATCTAATCTACTTTATAACCGCTTCTATGGTCTATAATTAGAGGGGCAGGGCCTTCAAAGAAAGGATCCACTTTTTGGGCACTTAACATTAAGCAATATACTGTACTCGGCAATAAACTTATTCGCAATACAATTCTTGTTCTCCAAAACCCTGAAAGAATCCTTGCCCAATCTTCCCTCTTTTGATCAGAATTGTGGACTTAGCTACTTGTGATAGACCCGATTCGAACAAATAAGAAACTAGTTTTTACTAATTCGAAAGTAAAAACTAAAATCACATTTTATTAGATTTTAAAATAGTGGCTTAGATAATAGTTTATGCAAGCCTACAATTTACTTTTGGGCATGCATCAAATCTATATATGTAAATTTTTGGTATTATTTAGAGTAACTTAAAGGAATAACCATAGGTTTTCAGTTAACCAAAAGAATGACAAAAGTTTTTTGAAAATTAGGAAACTAACGTAGATTACTCTTATTAGCCATGATTAATATATATATATATATATATATATTATTATTAGGGGCTAAGAGAAGATTTGTGTTAGAATATGAATGTCTATTGAAAAGAAAATATATTTAAATGTCTAATCTAAACATTTGAAAGTTGTGTTACACTGCTAAACCATTAGGTGACTCTCTAGAAGAATGAGCGAGAGTATCAGTCTTACGGTTAAAAGAACGCGGGATTACATGAAGAGAGAAAGCACTAAAAAGAGATTTCAACCTATGAAAATCCTCCTGATACGGTTGGAAAGCCGACCATTCTTCTGGGTAGAGAAACAACTTCAGAACATCCGAGCAGTCTGTAGCTAACTCCACTTCTAAGAACTGGAACGTGATCAGAGATTCCATGGCCCAGAGAACAGCTTCCACCTCAAAGTGTAATGCCGAGAGACTTCTCCGAATTTGTCGTGCTCCCTTACATTCTTTAGTTGTAGAGTCTGGAAAGCAAACCCAGCACAGACCAGTGAAAAGGTCTGAACTTTTCCAAGAGGCATCAAAAAAGCATCTCTAACCTGTATAAGTTGGGTTAACGGTCAAAGATAGAGACACCTCTGACCAAATCGAATCCGAGCTTCGTGATCCTAGTTGGCTTGCATAATTTGTTTGACCCGTAGCTTGTGACCATTCTGTCACATCTTGCGTCGCCTGGGTTAGTAATTCCCGAGGGTCTTTACTTGTTCCGGAAAAGCAATTCTCATTTCTAGCTTTCCAGAGAAGTCATATCAGCCACGAGAAAATTTTAACATTTACATAATCCGGAGTTCTCGAGAACAAGAAATCAAGATTGTACCAAATCGAATTCCGCATGAAAACATCAACGGGCGAGGGAATAGAAGATAACACCCATGTTTGAACAGTTGGGGGACATTCAAACAGAACATGATTAATAGTCTCCTTCTCTGCCCCACATCTTCTACATCTAGGACCACAATTGATAAAGCTTGCCGAATGAAATGTTTTATTTGATTTGGACAGTCTAATTTCTAAATTTTTGAGTGTAAAGCCCAAACATTTTGCCCATAGGAACCAAAATCCAATAGAGAATTTACTTTCCTCTGTTTTTTTTTATCTCACATAAAAGGCTAACATTAGATAGAAAAATGTTTGAAGGCCTCAACCTTTTAACAACAACAAGGGGAGATGATCTCCACAACTTGTGAGAATGAAGACTTAAAACAAATGCTAATCATAGAAACCAAAGAGAGTTCAAGAGTATCTTATTAAATACTAACTAAAAACATAAAACTTCATGCTAAAAAGCAAGGTCTAGGGAGTGATCTCCTTAATCTCCTTTGGAACAGAGGGGGAGTTACCTAGCAATTAGAAACCGCCTACCAAACAACATTCTCCATGGATTCACTTCCAAAAGATTTTTTCGGGAAAGCTGCTTAAGACTATTATCACCTGTGAAAACCTGTAGATCTACAAGAATAATCAAAGATGGAATCACCTACAGGAGATACAAGGACAACATCAGCCTCCGAGGCTTGTTGAGTTTCTGAAAAAAGGATCGTTACTGACTCGCCGAGACGAGCTTATTGTCCCAGTGGCTGTCAGATATGACGCCATACAAAAACAAGATCTGAAAAGTTAGATCTGAATAGCCAGATCTGAAAAACCAGACCACAGGAAAATCTGAGAGTACTTCTGGAGTGTAACCGGCCAGAGAGTCAGAAGAAGAGCTAAAAAGGTATCGGTGCCATAAGGTCCGAGAGAAACTCCAAATCTCCATTGACGAGAGAGAGGAGGAGACAGACAACACAGATTTGTGATGGAGAGGAAGGAAAAAATAAACTAAACCAACAAAAATACATAATAAATGAAAGGGGAGCCAGTGCTTGGAAGCTTTGGCGCTGAGCGAAAAGGTTGAAGGAGTTGTCTGGAAGAGAGAGGAGAGAATTTTTTTTTTTATATCCTAGGTTATACTTTCCTCTATTTTATATGCATATTTGAAACATTTGAACGTTGAGTCTATTATATGGCTCGAGTTAAACCGTAAGGAGCTCATATCAAGGTGGCGTGAAATAACTTGATGCATGCTACAAGATAACTTAACCATGTAATTATTTGTTTATATTAGATATATGATTTTCTAAAATATTTGTTTAATTTTTTAGTTATGAGTTTACTCAGCAATTTATTGATTTAACCATACCAATGTCTAACTACTTGATCTACGCTACGAGGTAACGTAGCCATTTAATAATTTGTTTAAACTAGTAAATATGTAATTTTTCTAAATACGTTATTTAAGTTTTTAGTCATGAGTTTAGTCAACAATTAATATATTTAACCATACAAATGCGTAAGATGAAAATATTGAAAATGAGATCAAGTAAACAACAAACTCATATACACAAGTCCGAGTTTACACGAACGAAGAAAACATATACATCTTAAAATATTTGGATTCGACTCGAGAGCTATATAATTTTTTTTTATAAATGAATCGAATCCAACCGTTATGCAAAGGGTTTACCTTTATTGAAGATGAGAGTGCATGAAGTAATAAAAAACATTGTTGATTGAAGTTGAGAGGATCGAAGAAGGTAAATCTCCCAGATCATATATGGGTATCTATGTAATTGTGTTAAAAGTCATTTAATAAATGAATTTAAATGGACACCCATATATGGGATTAGTTTTACATAATATACCCATTTAGTAATAAACGGGTTTAAAGACCTATATTAACACCCCTAGACAAAAATGATGACAAATTATATTCAGAACAGATCCAAATCCTTCTATGGACTCACACACAAACCTCTATAGCCGAAAGAAGCTCATTAAAACCACTTTCTTTCTTTATTTTAGTAAGAGTTTTGCCACAGCTGCTGAGTTTGATTTGAGGGTTGACCAGCCTGAGACTCATTACCATCCCTAGCATTTTGCTGTTGCCGCTCCAGTGACATTTCTGTTTGGGATTGATAGAAATTTGGGTAGCCATGAGATCCATAATGATGTTGTTGCTGCGCCTGACGATACCCTGCTGCTGCTGCTTGCTGAGTCTGTTGTTGCTGTTGTTGTTGTTGTTGCTGCTGTTGTGCTTGGGAGTTGTAGTACGTGTTAGCTGGGACACCTGACATGGTTCTGGAACCATGACCGTGATGCCACATCGCCGAGTTTTCGTTCTGAATATTCATATCAAAAAGAGGAAGAACGTCACCAAATGGCTCATGTTTGAAACCAATATAAAATTGTAAGGAAGTGATTTTAAAGAGAAAATTTACCTGCTGTTGTTGCTGTTGATGCTGCTGCTGTTGTTGCTGAAGTGCTACCAGATGATTACTATCTTTATATTGAGAAGCAAGACCATCTTCATACCCAAGGTTCGTAGCTGTAGGAGCAGAGTGTTGGTTAAGAGGGAAGTTTGCGACAGATCCAACATTGGCTGAGTTTCCAAATCCATATGCGGAGGCAGGCGCTGTTGCAGACTGAAGCAAATTACCAGGAGAGAGACTGTTTTTGTACTGCGGAAGCATTGCTGCTAGTTGTTGGTGGTATGAGCTGTTACCAGCAAATGTTTGCTGGTAGGCCGATTGCAAGTATGGATAGTTCTGAGGCATTAGAGGATAACCGATCATGTTTGCAAAGTGCGCTAGAGGCAATGTGGGTTGAGAGTAGGGATGCATTGGAAAATGTTGTGGAAGGGCTGGTTCAGTAGCGATACTGGGTAAAGTTTGCTGGTTTGGCTGAGTTGCTGCAATTCCACTGCTACCGAGTGCCTGCCACGTAATAGAATATTAAAGCAAAATCACTCAGATTCCTCTTGTAGTAATAATAGATTGCACAAGGCACCCAAGAAAAAGTTATATAAGAAATAATTCTCCACATCCAATTATGTACTAACAAGCAGGTTAAAGCCAAATCCAGAATCTAGAAAACCAGTTTCAGAATCTCAAGAAATTACTGCCTTTGATTAAGCAAAGGAAATCGTTACGACTTCCCTCTGAATAAAGGCCAAAAGACAGAAATATTTAAGCCTCGTGTTTCTTAGAAAAAATAGGGATTAAATTACCTCTAGCATGGAAGTGCTTTGGGCACCCAGTGATGAGGCATTGTTGCTATTCCTTAACTGCATAGACTGCGCAGTTGGGAAAGGTGAATACTGGAAGTCAAGCTCCCTCGCATTTTGAGTAGTTTCTGCCAATAATGTGTTGGGAACTGAGTGTGTATACCCCTGCCGAATCCAAATAAAAAACAAAACAAAGGTTAACTTTCAAGAAATCATGGGCATCACTATAATGATAACAAATTATTCATGGAATCACTTCAAAGATCACAAACTACTTCTTCAGAACAGCCTCAACGCATTATTTCCATAAGCAAAGCAAAAGCTATTATTAGAACTACTTAGTTCTTTACGAAGAGCAATGCACATGTAGCTTACCCTCACGTTCGATAGCGACGCAAGATTCTGCATCTGATTCTGTGCATTTGTCTGTGAGACATCATATGCAGTATTCAACTGCTGCTTAGCAATTTCATAAGAATACCCTGGCTCAGACTGGGAAAATGTGTATCGGTTCTCCTCAGTGGTCTCAGAGTTTTCTTGCTTCGAAACCTCTAGCGTAGACTCTAAAGAATTATCATAATTTTCGATAGCTGGTGCATGGACCATATTTCCATTTTCTATACTTCCATGACGTTCATCTCCATAGAATTCGGAATTCCTGTAAAAACCAAGATCAATTGTCAAGTGGAGGTAAGTGAAAACTAGGAAAAATTTGGAATCGAGATCAATAGTAACAAAATACCTGGTATCTGAATGTTCGATCTGTGGAGCTACATCAATATTCTTTTCTATGTTGTTGCTCAAACGCCTTGAACCAAAACTTCCAAAACTTAATTGCGAGCATTCTTCTGTATAAATTATCAAATGATCTGGAATTACAACAGCTGGTCTATCCTCTTCATGTGCAGCTTCTTGATCATAACTATCTGTGGTTAGTTGTTGAAAGTGGGCCGAACCAGATAAAGCATCATCTTCGTCTGAAAAACAATATTGAGATACTGAATAAGAAAACATGAAGAGAACCAAAAGATCCTCATACGCTACTAATTTCCTAACATTTAATTTTATAAAAAGAAAAGCAAGATTGACAAAGTATAATTTCACGAGAAACCAAATAGCAAAGAAGCTTTCGCAAAACCCAGTACCACATTAAGCCTATATTATTCAAATGGCAATGAACACAAGCCCGCATAAATATGGACCAGAAAATAGAATTTGACCTTACATGGACACACTAGCAATCATTGTGATTTAATAGATGAAGAGACATATTGTCATTCACAATATAAATCAAAGGGTAGTCACATATTTATCAATGAAAATATCAGACAAACGCATACCAAATTAAAATCCATAAAGATTCAAAATACTACCTTTCTGGTGCTCTATTGGATGGTTCGGCATCTGATATTTGTAAGGATTATCATCAAATCCAGACGACTCATCTTCATGTAAAGTTTCACCAGCAAATTCAGAAGGGACATTTTCTGCTAGATGTATAATTTCAAGCCGGTCCACCAGCTGCTGATCTTCTTTATTGGACTGGAAGACAGATGGACCATTGCCTACATCTGGATCTTCCGGTGCTACTGACACAGAAATTGTACTATGTGCTACTGGCTTCTCAATTGAAGGCCATTCATCTTTAACAGGGACCTGCTGATTTGAAATAGCTTCATGCTCATGATTTAGTTCAGAACGCCTATATACATTCTGCTTTGTTGTCATATTCTGAGGTCTACCCATCTTCACAATGTCAGCCATAGACCTCTGACCTGGAGCTCCAAACCATGCAGTTTGATGTGCAGCAACCGACTGTGATGAAGATATTCCATCGCCTGAGGCAACTGATGGTATATTATTTTCCATGGCAACAGTATCACTGCAAAAGATACCCAGCGAACATGAGAAACCTGCGAAAAACCCAAATAAAACAGAAACATAATTCTAGAAAGAAAAAAATAGGCAAACTGAAGCGATATGTGGAATCAAAAAATTAAAGGTCTATATGAGCACACATTTAACTAAACACATGATCTTAACAAAGTGAACATCTAACCTCAACATACAGCCCCAAACCAACATGTACAACTGCTTCCAGAATATAAAAAAATTCAACGCGCCCAGTTGATAAAACGAAATTGTACATCAAAGAATGCCCTAGCCCTTGGCTCAGATGTTCCAAAAACTAAGTGTTTGGAGTGTACCAGTAAAACTAATCGTGATATTCTAGTACCTACCTAATCTATAGACCACATTAGTACTTAACCCCTCCGTCCTAGTTTGAGTCAACTAAAAGCAACAGACAGAGAACCACTGAAGTGAAAACCTTTGCGGTGCCGGATGGTGGTTCGCCACTCTAGAAGCAGAAGACCAAGATCCTGTGTAACCTGTGGTTACACTTTCTTTCTTGTTTATAGATTTTCCCTGGAAGTTTCCAGAATCTGAACAACAGAAACACATCAACATTCAATCATTTGTCGATTAAATTTAAATAACTTTTCTGTACCGAAGAGATCATGTGTATACCACTGGAGCTGAAATGAGTAGATCCACTCCGTCCAGCATAACGATCAGAACCACGGTTGTATGTGTTATTAACACCACGAGCTCGGGAATCCGGTATATCCCTAGTCTGAAAATAAATAAAAGCTCTATTTTTTTTTCCAAATACAGAGAAAGCTTTTAAAATCACACAAGAAAATTAAAGTTTATAAAAATAACAAGTAACTAAAACTAGATTTCTTTCCAATCCCGCAAAAAAAAGAAAAGAAAAAGCTTGTGAAGGCACTAAGTAGTCGAAAGGTATAAAAAAATAATAACGACAAGATTTCAATACCATTAGGTATATCAATGTAGAAATTGTTTACTAGAAACAGAAGTTGACTGTATCACACATGGTCTGAGCATGTGAGTGACCTCTTTCTAGATTATGCCAACAGTTTAAAACGCCAATACTAGACACTAAAAGCACAATTTTCTGTAGGAAAACGAATTTTCAGCAATGACTGACCTCTTTTTTCTTTTCCTTCTTGCTCTTTACCTCGTGAAAAGGATCTATATAAGGGAAAAGCAAGTATCAGTATCATTTAAAGATGTCAAATGTACAAAGATGAGCCTAGAAGATGATAACTAATTCTCACAAGTAAGAAAAATAAAGACCTATTCTGTAACTAAAGATCAAGGACTAAGAAAGTAAACCATTAGCAATATCTATAGAACAAGAACCGAGAGTTGATGATCTCAGAACACAAAACCCACTAAAGGAGAAAGAGCTACAGAATTTGATAATGACTAAAATGATAATAACAAACAAAGTACTGGACCCAAAAAAATAAAAATTGGTCCATTCAGAATTAAAACAAAACCCCCAATCAAACCCTAATAGAAACCTCAGTAATCAGTCCAATTCGAGATAACCTTCTCAGGGAAACATGAAAATCCCTACTTATCTTCGCAACTCAGATTCACCATCCAAAGAAAACAAATTGAAGAGAGAAAAAAAGGAGAGACCTTGAGAGAGGAGGCGATTAACGGCTTCATTAGGATCCATGTTGCACTCTTTAAGCATAGCATAGATCTCAGCCTCGGGAGAGTTAACAATTTCCTTCAAGCTCTGTACTATTTTTATCGACCCTGACGGAATATCGTGAATTCCATTGTTGGCCTTCCTGGCTCCGCCGCCGACGACGCCGACCTTGCTACTCATGTTGTTATACTCCGGAAAAGCTAACTCTCACTCTCTCGGATCTGAAGGAAAGAAACGACGCTATGTGGCTTCACAGTCGCGACAATTCGAAGAAGACGAAGACGAAGAAGGAAGCAGAAGGAAACCCTCTCTGGATTTTCCACCTTACTGAAAACTTCTCTTTTCCTTTTTTCTTAAATTGTAAAATCAATGGACCGTACTCACGGTGCTTCTTTTAAACCGGTCGTATCTAAGTCAGACCGAACCAATACACAAATCGAGATAGTAATAGGAGTGTTTTAACTTTTCTTTCTAGTAACAATATTTAGGAGATGAGTAAAAGTCAATCGTTTAGTGAGGGCAAAGTTCAAAACGGTGTTGGACCTAGTGCTAGAAGATTTATAACAAATGCTCAAACACTAGGATAAAAAAACTGAGCTAAAAGTTGAAACAAAGTTTCGTTTTTCACAAAGCTCCATTTTGATGAGATCAGAATTGTGTTGCCTAAGTTAATACAAGATGATAATGATGACAAATTACATGCAGACAGATCTCAATTCCTTTACGGACTCGCCACACAAAGCTCATTAAAAACAGTCGTTCTTTATTTTAGTAAGAGTTTTGCCACAGCTGCTGAGTTTGATTTGATGGTTGACCAGCCTGAGACCCAGTACCATCCCTAGCGTTTTGCTGTTGCCGCTCCAGTGACATTTCTGTTTGGGACTGATAGAAATTTGGGTAGCCATGAGATCCATAATGATGTTGCTGCTGAGCCTGACGATACCCTGTTGCTACTTGCTGAGTCTGTTGTTGTTGCTGCTGCTGCTGTTGTTGTGCTTGGGGGTTGTAGTACGTGTTAGCTGGGACACCTGACATGGTTCTGGAACCATGACCGTGATGCCACATCGCTGAGTTCTCGTTCTGAATATTCATATCAAAAAGAGGAAAGAACATCACCAAATGGTTCATGTTTGAAACCAAAATAAATTTGTAAGGAAGTGACCCTAAAGAGATAATTTACCTGCTGGTGTTGCTGTTGATGCTGCTGCTGTTGTTGCTGAAGCGCTACCAGATGATTACTATCTTTATATTGAGAAGCAAGAACATCTTCATACCCAAGGGTCGTTGCAGTAGGAGCAGAGTGTTGGTTAAGAGGGAAGTTTGTGACAGATCCAACATTGGCTGAGTTTCCAAATCCATAAGCGGAAGCAGGCGCTGTTGCAGACTGAAGCATATTACCAGGAGAGAGATTGGTTTTGTACTGCGGAAGCATTGCTGCTACTTGCTGGTGGTATGAGCTGTTACCAGCAAACGTTTGCTGGTAGGCCGATTGCATGTATGGATAGTTCTGAGGCATTAGAGGATAACCGATCATGTTTGCAAAGTGCGTTAGAGGCAATGTGGGTTGAGAGTAGGGATGCATTTGAAGCTGTTGAGGAAGGGCTGGTCCAGTAGCCATACCGGGTAAGGATTGCTGGGTTGGCTGAGTTGCCGGAATTCCACTGACACGGAGAGCCTGCCATGTAAAAGAATATTTTATCAAAATCGCTCAAGTTCCCCTAGTAGTAAAATGGATTGCATTAGCCACCCAGGAAATACTTAAATAAGAACAGGATTCTCCACAACCAATCTTGTACCAACAAGTAGGTTAAAGCCAAATCCAGAATCTAGAAAATCAGTTTCAGAATCTGAAGAAATTACTGCCATTAATTAAGAAAACAAAACTGTTCTCATGTGACGACTAACAAGATACTACTTCCTTCTGAATAAAGGCCAAGGGAGAAATCTTCCTTCTGAACAAACGCTAGGAGAAATACTTGAGCCTCTGTGTTTCTTAGAAAAAATAGGGATTAATTTACCTCTGGCATGGAAATGCTTTGGGCACCAAGTGACGAGACATTGTTGCTATTCCTTAACTGCGTAGACTGTGCAGTTGGGAAAGGTGAATACTGGAAGTCAAGCTCCCTCGCATTTTGTGCTGTTTCTGCCAATAATGTGTTGGGAACTGAGTGCGTATACCCCTGCCCATTCCAAAAAGAAAACAACAATAAAGGTTAACTTCCCAAGAAATCATGGGCATCACTTCAATGATAACAAATTATTCATGGTAATCACTTCAAAGATCACAAACTACTTTTTCAGAACAGCCTCCACGCATTATTTTCATAAGTAAAGCAACATTTTCTTTAAAGATATAATAAAAAACTAGGACTTTCATGCAACGTAGTTCTTTATGAAGAGCAATGTACATGTAGCTTACCGTCACATTTGATAACGAAGCAAGATTCTGCATCTGATTCTGTGCATTTGTCTGTGAGGCATCATATGCAGTATTCAGCTGCTGCTTAGCATTTTCATAAGAATACCCTGGCTCAGACTGGGCAAATGTGTATCGGTTCTCCTCAGTGGTCTCAGAGTTTTCTTGCTTTGAAACCTCTAGCGTAGACTCTAAAGAATCATCATAACCGGTAGCTGGTGCATGGACCATATTTCCATTGTCCATACTTCCATGACGTTCATCTCCATAAAATTCAGTATTTCTGTAAAAATCCATGATCAATTGGCAAGTAGGACGTTAATGAAAACCAGGAAAATTTTGGAAAAGTGAGCAGTAGTAAAAATATACCTAGTATCCGAACGTTCGATCTGTGGAGCTACATCAGAAGTCTTTTCAATGTTGTTGCTCAAACGCCTTGAACCAAAACTTCCAAAACTTAATTGCGAGCATTCTTCTGTATGGATTAACAAATGATCTGGAATTACAACAGCTGGCCTATCCTCTTCGTGTGAAGCTTCTTGATCATGACTATCTACGGTTAGTTGTTGAAAGTTGGCTGAACCAGATAAAACATCATCTTCATCTGAAAAGCAATATTAGATACTGAATAAGAAACCATTAAGAAGAAAACCAAACGTTCCTCATATGCTACTAATTTACTACCTTTAAATTTCTCAATAAAAACATTAGAAAAAAAAAAAAAGAGAGAGATAAACAAGACAGACGAAGTATAATTTCACGAGAAACCAAATAGCAAAGAAGCTTTCGCACAGCCCAGTACCACATTAAGCCTATACTATTCACATGAGCAATAAACACAAGCCCGCATAAATATGGACCAGAATATAGAATTTGACCTTAGTTGGACACACTAGCAATCATCGTGATTTAACTGATGAAAAGAGATCTTGTAATTCACAACATAAATCAAAGAGTACTCACATACCAACTTTTATATTCATACAGATTCAAAATATTACCTTTCTGGTGCTCTACCTGATGGTTCTGCATCTGATATTTGTAAGGGTTATCATCAAATTCAGATGACTCATCTTCGTGTGAAGTTTCACCAGCAAATTCAGAAGGGACATTTTCTACTAGATGTATATTTTCAAGCCGGTCCTCCAGCTGCTGATCTTCTCTATTGGACTGGAAGTCAGATGGACCATTGCATACCTCTGAATCTTCTCGTGCTACTGATACAGAAGATGTACTAGGTGCTACTGGCTTCTCAATTGAAGGCCATTCATCTTTAACAGGGACCTGCTGATTTGCACTAGCTTCATGCTCATGATTTAGTTCAGAACGCCTATATACATTTTGCTTTGTTGTCGTGTTCTGTGGTATACCCATCTTCACAATGTCCGCCATAGACCTCTGACCTGGAGCTCCAAACCATGCAGTTTGATGTGCAGCAGCTGACGTTGATGATAATATTCCATCTCCTGAGGCAACTGATGGTAATTTATTTTCCTTTGCAACAGTATCACTGCAAAAGATACCCAGCGAATATGAGAAACCTGCAGAACCCAAATAAAACATAAACATGTACAAAAACATATGAAGAAAATTAAAGGTCTATATGGAGCACGCATTTAACTGAAACGCATGATATTAACAAACAGACCGTACCTAACCTCATCAGACAGCCCCAAACCAACATGTACAACTGCTTCGAGAATACAAAATTTTTTAATGCGTCCAGTTAATAAAACGGAAACTGTACAACAGAAAATGCCTAGCTCTTGGCTAATATCTTCCAAAAACTAAGTGCTTGGAGTGTACCAGTAAAACTAATAGTGATATTCTACTACCTAGCTAATCTATAGACCACATTAGTACTTAACCCCTCGGTCCCAGTTTGAGCCAACTAAAAGCAACAGAAAGAGAACCACTGGAGTGAAAACCTGTGCGGTGCCTGATGGTGGTTCGCCACTCTAGAAGCAGAAGACCAAGATCCTGAGTGACCTGGCGTTACACTTTCTTTCTTGTTTGTAGATTTTCCTTGGAAGTTTCCAGAATCTGAATAACAGAAACACATCAACATTAATCATTTGTTGATTAGATATAAATAACTTTTCTGTACCGCAGAGATCATGTGTATACCACTGGAGCTAAAATGAGTAGATCCACTCCGTCCAGCATAACGATCAGAACCACCTCTACCACCACGGTTGTACATGTGATTAATTCCCCGAGCTCGGGAATCCGGTATATCCCTACTCTGAAAAGAAATAAAAAGCTCTATTTTTTTTCCAAATAAAGAGAAAGCTTTTAAAATCACACGAAAGAAATAAAGTTAATAAAATTAACAACTAACTATAACTAGAATTCTTTCGATTCCTGCAAAGGAAAAAAGCGTCTGAAGGCACTAAGTAGTCCAAAGGTATAAAAACACATTTGCGACAATTTTTCAATACCATTAGGTATGTCAATATCGAAATTGTTTACTGGAAACAGAAGTTGATAGTATCACACATGGTCTGAGCATGTGAGTGACCTCTTTCTAGATTATGCCAACAGTTTAAAACGCTAATACCAGACACTAAAATGCCAATACTAGACACTGTAGGAATACGAATTTTCAGCAATGACTGACCTCTTTCTTCTTTTCTTTCTTGCTCTTTACCTCGTGAAAAGGATCTGAATAGGAGAAAAACAAGTATCAATATCATTAATACATGCCAAATGCAACAAAGACGAGCCTAGAAGATGATAACTAATTCTCACAAGTAACAGAAAATAAAGACTTATTACGCAGGTGACGATCAAGGACTAAGAAAGCAAACCATTAGCAATATCTATAGAACAAGAACCGAGAGTTGATGATCTCAGAATACAAAACCCACTAAAGGAGAAAGAGCTATAGAATTTGATAATGACTAAATTGATAGAAACAAACAAAGTTCTAGACCAATTAAAAAAGTGGCTCTTTCAGAATTAAACCAAAACCCCAATCAAACCCTAATAGAAACCTCAGTAATCAGTCAATTTCGAGATAACTTTCTCAGGGATACATGAAAACCCTACTTATCTTCGCAACCCAAATTCACCATCCAAGCAAAACAAATCGAAGAGAGAAAGAAAGGAAGACCTTGAGAGAGGAGGCGATTAACGGCTTCATTAGGATCCATGTTGCACTCTTTAAGCATAGCATAGATCTCAGCCTCGGGAGAGTTAACAATTTCCTTCAAGCTTTGTACTACTTTTCTCGAGCCTGAAGGAATATCATGAATACCGTTATTGGCCTTCCTGGCTCCGCCGCCGACGACGCCGACCTTGCTGCTCATGTTATCCTCCGGAAAAAGCTATCCCTCACTCTCTCGGATCTGAAGGAAAGAAACGACGCTATGTGGCTTCGCAGACGCGACAATACGAAGAAGACGAAGACGAAGACGAAGACGAAGAAGGAAGCAGAAGGGAACGGAAGCTTAGATATATGAAGAAGGAAACCCTCTCCCGATTTTTCACCTTCTTGAAAACTTTTCCTTTGTCCTTTTAAAAAATTAATTTTTTGCCGTTTTAGAATTGTAAAATTATTGGACCGTACGGCTCTTCGTTTAAACCGATCGTATCCAAATTAGACCGAACCAACACACAAGATCAACATACAATTATGGATTGTTTTTTTCTTTAAGACAAATCTCCATATATTAAAACAAGAAGACTCGCCTTCATCTTTTTTCTCTGGTAATCTGCCGATGATTTGTATGTTTTTCCATGGTTTAGCTTGCTGGTTTAAGGATTATAATTATGTTTTACTTTCTGTTTAGTTCTCATTTTAGAATCAATCTAGGGAGGTTTAGTTGCTTCTTAATTAATGTCCTAGGTTGATGGTATAGTTTTTCTTCCGGTTTGATCGGGTGTTGCATTTTTTTGGATTTGGTTTCTACTATGTAGAGGGTTGTTTCACTCCTTGTATGTACTCTGAAGGATTGATTGAAGTCTAATTTTTATTTGGTTTCTATTAAACGTTAAATCCGTCGATTTTGCTTTGTGCAACAGTTTACGTCATTTCTGGTAGATGAATGGGATTCATTATTGCCGGAATAGAAGTGTGTTCTTCAGTATTAAGGTATTGACTACGATCATCCATTTCAAGTGAAACAGTTTTGAAGAATTTATCTTTTGGAGCTAAGTTTCTGAAAATTTCCAGACTTTTTTTTGTCAAATATATTTCTATTTTCCACTACCTTACCTTACGTATTTCAGTTTGGCATCCTCTCTAAGGCGACTATTAATAGAATCTTCTAGTAAGGAAAGAAAAAAAAAAGAGATTAGTAAAAGCAACTTCAAAACCATTTTGGACCTAAGCTTGAAGTTGTATAACATATGTTCAAACATTTGGACAAAGATAAGTAAGAGTCGAGAGTTAAAAAAGAAAGTTTCCTTTTTCAAAGTTCCAATTTGATGAAATCAGAGTTGTATACCCTAAGTTAACAGAAGAGACAAGATGATGATGAAAAAAATTACATTCAGAACAGGTCCAAATTCTTCTACGGACTCACAACACAAACCTCTATAGCCGAAAGAAGCACATTAAAACCACTCTCTTTCTTTATTCTAGTAAGAGTTTTGCCACAGCTGCTGAGTTTGATTTGAGGGTTGACCAGCCTGAGACCCAGTATCATCCCTAGGGTTTTGTTGTTGCCGCTCCGCTGACATTTCTGTTTGGGACTGATAGAAATTTGCGTAGCCATGAGATCCATAATGATGTTGTTGCTGAGCCTGACGATACCCTGCTGCTGCTTGCTGAGTCTGTTGTTGTTGTTGTTGTTGCTGCTGTTGTTGTGCTTGGGGGTTGTAGTACGTGTTAGCTGGGACACCTGACATGGTTCTGGAACCATGACCGTGATGCCACATCGCCGAGTTTTCATTCTGAATATTTTATCAAAACGTCACCAAATGGTTCATTTTTAGAACCAAAATAAAATTGTAAGGAAGTGACCCTAAAGAGAAAATTTACCTGCTGTTGTTGCTGTTGATGCTGCTGCTGTTGCTGCTGAAGTGCTACCAGATGGTTACTATCTTTATATTGAGAAGCAAGAACATCTTCATACCCAAGGGTCGTGGCTGTAGGAGCAGAGTGTTGGTTAAGAGGGAAGTTTGCGACAGATCCAACATTGGCTGAGTTTCCAAATCCATATGCAGAGGCAGGCGCTGTTGCAGACTGAGGCAAATTACCAGGAGAGAGACTGGTTTTGTACTGCGGAAGCATTGCTGCTAGTTGTTGGTGGTATGAGCTGTTACCAGCAAATGTTTGCTGGTAGGCTGACTGCATGTATGGATAGTTCTGAGGCATTAGAGGATAACCGATCATGTTTGCAAAGTGCGTTAGAGGCAATGTGGGTTGAGAGTAGTGATGCATTTGAAGCTGTTGCGGAAGGGCTGGTCCAGTAGCCATACCAGGTAAGGTTTGCTGGGTTGGCTGAGTTGCCGGAATTCCACTACCACGGAGTGCCTGCCATGTAATAGAAAATTAAATCAAAATCACTCAAGTTCTTATTGTAAAAATGGATTGCACTAGCCACCCAGAAAAAAGTAGAATAAGAACAGACTCTCCACATCCAATTTTGTACCAACAAGCAGGTTAGCCAAATCCAGAATCTAGAAAACCAGTTTTAGAATCTGAAGCAGTTACTGCCTTTGATTAAGAAAACAAAACTGTTCTCATGTGACAACGAACAAGACACTACTACCTCCTTCTGAATAAAGGCCAAGAGAGAAATCTGCTTTCTGAATAAAGGCTAAGAGAGATATTATTTAAGCCTCATGTTTCTGAGAAACAAAGGAATTAATTTACCTCTGGTACAGAAATGCTTTGGGCACCCAGAGCTGAGGCATTGTTGCTATTCCTTAACTGCATAGACTGTGCAGTTGGGAAAGGTGAATACTGGAAGTCGAGATCCCTCGCATTTTGTGCTGTTTGTGCCAATAATGTGTTGGGAACTGAGTGCGTATACCCCTGCCGAAGCCAAAAAAAAAAACAAAGGTTAACATTCAAAAAATCATGGATATCACTTCAAAGATCACAATATACTTCTTCAGAACAGCCTCAACGCATTATTTAAATAATTGAAGCAAGATTTTCCTTAAAGCTATCATAAAAAACTAGGACTTACATGTAACTTAGTTCTTTATGAAGAGAAATGTACATGTAACTTACCGTCACACTCGATAACGAAGCAAGATTCTGCATCTGATTCTGGGCATTTGTCTGTGAGGCATCATATGCAGTATTCAGCTGCTGCTGAGCATTTTCATAAGAATACCTTGGCTCAGACTGGGATAATGTGTATTGATTCTCTTCAGTGGTCTCAGAGTTTTCTTGCTTCGAAACCTCTAGCGTAGACTCTAAAGAATCATCATAATTTCCGGTAGCTGTTGCATGAACCATATTTCCATTGGCGTTACTTCCACGACGTTCATCTCCATAAAATTCGGGATTTCTATTAAAACCATGATCAATTGGCAAGTTGGACGTAAGTGAAAACCAGGAAAATTTTGGAAAAGAGATCAGTAGTAACAAAATACCTAGTATTTGACTGTTCGATCTGTGGAGCTACATCAGATTTCTTCTCTATGTTGTTGCTCCTTGAACCAAAACCTCCAAAACTTAAATGTGAGCATTCTTCTGTATGGATTAACAAATGATCTGGAATTACAACACCTGGTCTATCCTCTTCATGTGAAGCTTCGTGATCATGACTATCTATGGTTAGTTGTTGAAAATTGACCGAACCAGATAAAACATCATCTTCATCTGAAAAGAAATATTGAGATAGTGAATAAGAAACCACGAAGAACATCAAAGAAAACTCATATGCTACTGATTTTCTACTTTGTAATTTAAAAAGAAAAATATTGAGAAAATAAACAGGACTGAAACTTTCAGACAACCCAGCCCCACTATACGCCTATATTACTCACATGATCAATAAACACAAGCCCGCACAGATATGGAACAGAATAAAGAATTTGTGGGACACACTAGCATTCATTGTGAATTACTAGATGAAGAGACATATTGTCATTCACAACATAAATCAACGAGTACTCACATATCCATAAATAAAAATTTAAGACAACGCATACCAACTTTTACATCCATAGAGATTCAGAATACTACCTTTGTGGTGCTCTACCGGATTACTCTGTGTCTGATACTTGTAAGGATTATCATCAAATTCAGACGACTCATCTTCTTGTAAAGTTTCACCAGCAAATTCAGAAGGGACTTTTTCTGCTAGATGTATATTTTCTAACCGGTCCTTCAGCTGCTGATCTCCTGTATTGGACTGGAAGTCAGATCGACAATTGCGTACCTCTGGATCTTCTGGTGCTACTGATACAGAAGATGTACTAGGTGCTACTGGCTTCTCAATGGAGGGCCATTCATCTTTAACAGGGACCTGTTGATTTGCACTAGCTTCATGCTCATGATTTAGTTCAGAACGCCTATATACATTTTGCTTCGTTGTCGTGTTCTGTGGTATACCCATCTTCACAATGTCAGCCATAGACCTCTGACCTGGAGCTCCAAACCATGAAGTTTGATGTGCAGCAGCCGACGCTGATGATGGTATTCCATCGCCTGAGGCAACTGATGGTAATTTCTTTTCCTTCGTAACAGTATCACTGCAAAAGATACCCAGCGAACATGAGAAACCTGCAGAACCCAAATAAAACATAAACATGTACAAAAACATAATTCTGAGAAAAAAAAAGGCAAACTGAAAAAGCTACAAAAGCGATATGTGGATTGAAAAAATTTAAGGTCTATGAGGAGCACGCCTTCAACTACTTCCAGCAACACTAATTGTGATATTCTACTACCTACCTAATCTATAGGCCACATTAGTACTTAGCCCCTCAGTCCCATTATTAGCCAACTAAAAGCAACGAAAAGAGAACAACTGGAGTGAAAACCTGTGTGTTGCCTGATGGTGGTTCGCCACTTTAGAAGTAGAAGACCAAGATCCTGTGTAACCTGGCGTTACACTTTCTTTCTTGTTTGTTGGTTTTCCCTGGATTTTTCCAGAATCTGAACAATAGAAACACATCAACATTTAATCATGTGTTGGTTAAATCCATATAAATTTTCTGTATTGAAGAGAACATGTATATACCAACGGTGCTAAAATGAGTAGATCCACTTCGTCCGGCATAACGATCAGAACCACCTCTAGCACCACGGTTGTGCATGTTATAAGCACCACGAGCACGGGAATCCGGTATATCCCTAGTCTGAAAAGAAATAAGAAGCTCTATTTTTTTCCAAATAAAGAGAAAGCTTTTAATATCACAAAACAAAAATAAAGTAAATCAATACAATAACTAACTAATACTAGAATTCCTTTGATTCCCCAAATTAGAGTCCGAAGGCATGAAAACCTAATTGCAATAATCTTTCAATACCATTAGATGTGTCAATGGAGAAATTGTTTACTAAAAACAGAAGTTGATTGTATCACACATAGTCTGAGCATGTACTAATACACAGATTGTGTCAGCAGTTTACATTTAAACGCCAATACTGGACACTAAACGCACAATTTTTCCAGAGGAATACAAGTTTTAGGCAATGACTGACCTCTTTCTTCTTTTCTTTCTTGCTCTTTACCTCGTGAAAAGGATCTGCATAAGGGGAAAAACAAGTATCAATATCATTAAATCCATATAAAATTTCACCACGAAGATGATAATTAATTTGCACCACGAAGTAAGAAAAAATAAAGACCTATTATGTAACTGAAGATCAAGGACTAGAGAGCAAACCATTAGCAATATCTACAGAAAAAGAACCAAGAGTTGATGATCTCAGAAACAAAACCAGCTAGAAAGTTAGACAGTGTCAAGGAGAACACAAAATCCATTAAAGGAGAAACAGCTATAGAATTTAGTAATGACTAAACTGATAGAAACAAACAAAGTCTAGACCAATAAAAAAAATGATCCATTTAGAATTAAACCAAAACCCCAATCAAACCCTAATAGAAACCTCAGTAATCAGTCAATTGCGAGATAACCTTCTAAGAGATACATGAAAACCCTACATATCTTCGCAACCCAAATTCACCATCTAAACAAAACAAATTGAAGAGAGAAAAAAAGGAAGAACCTTGAGAGAGGAGGCGATTAACGGCTTCATTAGGATCCATGTTGCACTCTTTAAGCATAGCATAGATCTCAGCCTCGGGAGAGTTAACAATTTCCTTCAAGCTTTGTACTATTTTTCTCGAGCCTGAAGGAATATCATGAATTCCATTATTGGCCTTCCTGGCTCCGCCGCCGACGACGCCGACCTTGCTACTCATGTTGTTATCCGCCGCAAAAGCTGACTCTCACTCTCTCGGATCTGAAGGAAAGAAAACGACGCTATGTGGCTTTACAGTCGCGACAATACGAGGAAGAAGGCGAAGACGAAGAAGGAAGGAAGAAGGAAGAAGGAAGAAGGAAGAAGAAAGCAGAAGGGAAGTGAAGATATAACTGTGTAAACCCTCTCTCGATTTTTCACCTTATTGAAAACTCTTTTCTTTTTCTTTTTCTTTTTATTGTTTGCCTTTTCAAAAATTGTCTAATTACTAGACCGTACTTGATCAGACCGAACCATCAACACATTAATCCAAGTACAAATATGGAGAATTACAGGTCAAGGATTTTAAAATCCAATTTGTTAACATATTAATGGTAATAATTTGTAGTTGAAAGCAATAATGGGAAATCATTAATGATAATAGATAAGAATTTATAGTTGAAAACAATACTGGGAAAAAACATTAATAATAATAGATTATAGATATAAATTAGTGAAATCGTTTATGGTAAAAAAATTCATATATCTTTGACTCACTAAAAAAAATTAAAAATTACAATATTCGTTGCCTCACTATTTTTTGTTTTATCTTTACGTGTTTGATTGACATGTAATTTTTTTTGTCAATTTTACTTATTCTTTCTATTAATGGGATCGACAAATGTTTGATCTATAGTCAATTTACTCATACTAGAGCTGACAGGATTTGGAACCCCACCTAATGTCAAGCTAAATCAGGAGTAAACCAACTAGATCACATGTTTCTTGGCGATCGACAAGTTTTGATACAATCCTTACTACATAGATAAAACATAAAAGATTATCATTCAAACCCTAAATATATATGGTGACACTAAATACATAACAATAACAATATAATTTGGTTTATCTATGCAACTTTGAATACAGATTTGGTTTTAAAAAAACATGTGGTTAACTTGTGTTTATGCTGATTGAGAGTGTAGAACTGAACATTGATCTATGCTAATTGCTAAAGTTAAAAGGCATGACGATCTCTTAATTAGTTTTCTCTCAATGCTCTGCATGTACGTAGACACGTAGTAATAGCGGAAGTGGATTAACTTAGAGTTCTAAATACCGTCGAAGAATATTATTGCTACATATTTCTTAGGCAAAAACCTTTCAAATTTTGGTATACTTGTGATTATGGAATCTTCTTTAAAATGTCAAATAGAAAATCATTAGACCTTAAATAGAAAAACATTGTAATTTCTTAGTAAAGAAGAATTTAGTCCATTGCATTGTTCTGGTTCCGTCTCCTGCAAATCATAAATCGCAAATAGATCCTTCAAAAAAAAAAGATAAAACTTTTTAAATCTATTGAACCTTGTATAGACTTTTATTTTGAGTGGAGTTTAGACTCCGAATCTTACTAGTACCCTTGTTCTATATTTTCTTTTGTTAAAATTCTTATGTGTGACATCGATCAACTATTTTGTGTAACTATTTTCACGTGCTAACGATAATCTTTTTGAAATAAACGGTCTTGACTTTTTGAGTACTTACCCTAGTGATTCATTTGAAATATGCTTGTACATAACTTTGGTCGGTGGACAAAAAGCAAGTCTTATTGAGAGCTTACAAGTTTGTGATCAACCAAGGCCCATATACAACGTATGCAACTCTACAATAGATTCCATAAGCCGGGATTAAACATCCATAGATTTGATAGTCGAGTCATGTTTGCGTATTGTACTAGTTTAGTTTGCGTAACTGCTTTCAGTGTATATAACACACGACATTAAAAATGAGTTAATGTGACGATTGATTTGGATTTATGTCGCTTCATATGAAAGGTTAGTAGTTTGGATTACCACTTTGGACAAAGTTACCACATGAACTTTCTAAATATAAAAAAAGAGAAAAGAAAAAATCTGAAAGATATAAACTACAGAAAAGGTTAGAAACAATCGAAAGAAAAAGAAGCACTTATTTAGAAATGAGGAAACATATCACAGAGAATCGCAACTGGGCTTAATCAGCAGATTCCTTATGTTTCATAGGAAACACTTTAACTTTTTCCTTGTATTTAGTTACAAGTCTTCGCACTTTGTGTTGTTCGATTTAGTACGACAATAGCTCTCTTCCTCCTACCTTTAAAACACAACAATCTTCAAATCTCCAAATACTAGCCTAGATTATCATAATATAGTACAAATTAACTCATTCGAAAACTGTAAAGCCTCTTAATTACCACATACCCATCTCATTTTCTTAGTTATATGTAAAAAAATTTTGATACACTACTTGGTACAATGGAGTTGAGATATGAACATTTTCCCAACAAGAAAGGAGCTTCTTGTATATGCTTCTACTATAAAATAGGTTTATCTGTAAATACCTTTTCCTCTTTATGGTGTTTCTCTTGCTTGCCGATTCTAGCTTCCTATAAGTTTCTCCTTTCTCAAGTTTTCTTATATTCTCCCTACATGTCCTTCACCACCTTCTCTCTCCCATCCCAAGAAATCTTTGATTCTATGATTCTCTTTTCTCTTCATCTTTATAATTAGATATATCTATACCAAAGAGGGAACTTCTTCGTAATCATTCTTTCTTTCCTCTACCAAATCCCAAGAACTACCTGAAGACTATTTTTCTCTCTTAAAAGCGTTATTAACTACTCGAGAAACAAACAGAATATGACTCACAGTTTAGCTCCGCGATGTTTCTCCATCATGCTTATATGTCTTCTTATCACTTCACGTAATCTCTTTGCCTCTGATACATTAGAATCATGACCTAGTTTTTTTCTTTTTCCCTGTGCATTGTGAAAAGTTAAGGACGTAGCGAACTAACCTGATTTTTTGTGATGATTGATTTCAGCTCTAGATGTTATAGCTCAACAAGGACAAGGTGATATACCAGTTGTTAATCCTTCACCTCCTGGTGGTACTACCACCACACCAACCATAACCCAACCAACACCGCCTTCCTCAACAATCCCAGGTCCAACTACTCCAACTGGTGGTGATGGTTATCCACCACTCGACGGTGGTACCGGTGGTTACCCACCTCTTGGTGGTACCACACCACCAGGTGATGGTGGTGATGTTGGTGGAGGTGGCGGAGGTTATGGTGGTGGTGCACCTGGTGGAGGAGGTGGTGACGCTGGTGCAGGTGGTGGAGGTGGTGGCGCACCTGGTGGAGGAGGTGGTGACGCTGGTGCAGGTGGTGGAGGTGGTGGCGCACCTGGTGGAGGTGGTGGCGCACCTGGTGGAGGAGGTGGTGACACTGGTGCAGGTGGTGGAGGTGGTGGCGCACCTGGTGGAGGTGGTGGCGCACCTGGTGGAGGAGGTGGTGACGCTGGTGCAGGTGGTGGAGGTGGTGGCGCACCTGGTGGAGGTGGTGGCGCACCTGGTGGAGGAGGTGGTGACACTGGTGCAGGTGGTGGAGGTGGTGGCGCACCTGGTGGAGGTGGTGGCGCACCTGGTGGAGGAGGTGGTGACGCTGGTGCAGGTGGTGGAGGTGGTGGCGCACCTGGTGGAGGTGGTGGCGCACCTGGTGGAGGAGGTGGTGACACTGGTGCAGGTGGTGGAGGTGGTGGCGCACCTGGTGGAGGTGGTGGCGCACCTGGTGGAGGAGGTGGTGACACTGGTGCAGGTGGTGGAGGTGGTGGCGCACCTGGTGGTGGTGGTGGTGACACCGGTGCAGGTGGAGGTTATGGTGGTGGTGCACCTGGTGGAGGTGGTGACACCGGTGGTGGTGCACCTGGTGGAGGTGGTGACACTGGTGGTGGTGGCGGTGGCGGTGACACCGGAGCTGGAGGTGGCGGCGGTGGTGGAGGTGGTAGTGGCCAGTGGTGTATAGCAAAAGCAACTGCTTCGACAACATCATTACAGGTGGCTTTAGATTATGCGTGTGGGTATGGAGGAGCTGATTGTGGCCAGATCCAACAAGGTGCAGCCTGTTACGAGCCTAACACTATTCGTGATCATGCCTCCTTTGCTTTCAATAGTTATTACCAGAAGCATCCTGGTTCAGACAGCTGCAACTTTGGAGGAGCCGCACAACTTACCAGCACAGATCCAAGTAAGAAATTTTAGCACATCTCTTTTATTTTTAATTGAGACCTCCAAATCTGATAGATGTTTGGTGTCTGGAATAAGCTCATAAACCTAGGAATACTATCACACCATATGATTTTAATGTGTTAAAGAACTTGATAACGAGTAGAATTTTCACCTTTTACGCAAGAGATAAATCTGCAATTGATACTCAAATCTGCTCTTTATAATGCTCCAGGTAAAGGAAACTGTCACTTCTCATCATCATCAGGAACAGTCAGGTACGTTTCTCTTTCCATCAACTTAAAACGTCTTAAACCTGCTAAAAAAGTGAGAAAAATAAAAGTGATTTATCTTTGCCAAATGCAGTACAAGCCCGCCGAGTCAAATGACTCCACCAGATTTTAACTCCCCTCCATCTACATACCCACCCCCGATAACAACTCCAACGACAGGCATACCTGGTTCTGGACCACCTTTCAGCGTGGGAGAGCCAACTGGGCTTCCAAGTTCAGCAACCACTGTGTCACATAGCCTTATTTCAATATTTACAACAATTGGGATATTAATGCCACTGCTCAGGGAAAATTATCCTTAATCCGACAAGGGTTTCAGGGTTTCAATCATTCTCTGCAAACGATGAGGCGCGTTTTTTATTCCTACCATCACGATATATAGAGTTCAAGAAAACAGCCCTGATCAGCAAAGATGATTTTAATCCAAGACCTTACTTTCACCATCTGTTCTATTGCTATAGTTCATTACTGGAATTATATTTATTTAGTAGGAGATATTATAAAATCAAAAGGCTTAGGATATATACATTCTTGTAGACACATTAAGCATAATGTATCTCTTCACAGTTTTAGAGAATAAAATACTTAGAGAACGCTTAAAAACTACCAAAGTAATGTTAAACATGATTAATCATGAAATAGCAAGGGAAATATAACAGCAAACTAAATGAAAACTACTTCAAGTGGTTACATACCTGCAGCATTCCAAAACAGGTAGGCACACATCGATAATGGTAGACAAACTCCAAAATACCTGCAGCAATTTAAAACAGCTGCTACTAGGATCACAATATCCTTAGATATGCTCTTCCCCCTAAATGATCTTACAAGTGGAAGTGTTTGATCGCAGACCAGTTCCTTGTGGAATCATATGCAACTACAAGATCAATCTGTTACCAGTAAAAAGGGCCAAATACAAAAATATCATAAAGAGTAAATAAATACAACACATAATTCTTGTCACTTCATACACATTATTACAGCGATTTACAGATGACAGTCCTTTTTCAGGAGCATAGTTATAGCAAGAAAAGGAATGATACAACTGTGACTCCAATTATGGCTACAGTGGCAAGAACTGAACTCTGATCAAATGCTTTCTGCAAGCTGCCTGCTCGTGAGAAATGCTGGAAGGCCAGAAAACAAGAGATTGCTAAAGAAAGGATAGCTCCTTCTTGCTTCCCCCTGCAAGTGTAAGAAGTCAATGAGTCGAATAAAAACAACGAAAAACTTTGATCCAAACATTACATTTACTAAGACTCTAACCTTATGCTCATAACTTGATATGGCGCCACAATAACCAAGAGTAATGCAATGAACGGCAGCTCAAGTTCACCTATAAACAAGGTATTTCAAAAGAATTACAAACAAAAATACGAGCTGCATATTGAAGATCTGATAACACATTTGTCAATCCTGTCAGCATGACTAAGTAATGGCCACTTAAGTTTTTGACATCTAAAATCGAACAAATGCCATAAAAACCTTGGGTTATCAGTTATCACCATCGATTTAAACTAAATCTGACATTAGAATTCAATAGCCTATAACTCAACCTACTTGATGAAGATGATTACAAACCTGGAAAAGCAAAGAAAAGTCGAGTAAGAAGCGCTAGGAATGCTGCCCAGATGCCATATTCACCTCTGAAAACAGAAGTTAAATGACTTCAAGATGACTGTATGAACATGCAAAGTGCCCTTTTACAGAATAACTAAAAAAACAGAACCTATGTAGCACAGGCCAGAAGCATTAGTAATGAATGAAAATGTATCATATCTATCTATCATATCAACCATTAAAAACCTTACTTTATCCAGGAGATAATGCCTGATGGTGCTTGTAGAGCGAATAGTGGAACAACAAAGGACTTGTGGATGCCAGTACCTCTTGCAAGCATCAATGCACTAGAAAAGAAATAACATATTAACATTCAGCATAGCATTGAACTTATTTAGCTAATGAAACGGCTAGAATTACACAATCAGATTCAGCTATAATAATTTCAGTTTCACTCATGATTCCAAGGTAATCAAAGTGGAATTTCGGAATTCTGTAGAAAAATTTGTGTATAGAAGTCCTCGATTCATACTAATCTCTTTCACCAATACCATTTACTACAATCCGATCGAAGCTAAAGTTCAAAAAAATTCACACATCAGCATAATTTCAGCGTCAAAATTCACAAAAAAATGAGAGAGATAGTGAGATCATACACGCAAGAAATTGTCGAGATCCATTGAAGATTATGAGCAGACAACATCGGAGCAGCATAACAGACCAAACTAGATCCTCTCTTTCGCCGTTTTTCAACCCTCACCGATACAGTATCGGTTCGCTGACGATCTGTCGATAACCTACCAACGAATATTCATAACGAGAGAGTTAAACAAAACTAGAATGCAAAATCCCAATCTACTGTTTGAGAATTTGAAACCGCGCGTTTCCGTGTCACTCTACCTTAGCGGATTGAAGCAAACAGCACTCGTACTGTGACCCAGACTAGAGGGATTTGAAGGACGAGGTCGGAGTTTAAGAGGAAGAAAGGGTTTCTGGTGGTGAAGAGAGACGATCCGGGACGATAAGAGACAGAGGCTCGCCATGTTTGTATTGTGTTAGCAACACCGTGGTGAAAGATGACGGAGTGATCTTTCCGTTAAATAATAATTGATTCAATAATGCCTGACCGTTACATGAACGGTGAAGGTTTTGCGGCAAATGCTTTAATCTGGGGCCTAGGCAATCTAATCTCAACTCAGAATGCAAATTAATATCACATTAGATTTCTAGTCAATTTTTTTTTAATATTTAAATTTATGAGAATATTTTTTATTGGAACATGACAAAAAAAAAATTTATATCGATCAAAAATTTTAAATTGACATAAAAAAAACACTGAGGACTAATAAAAGAAAAGCATAATACACGGGAAGATTTAGGTCATGACTCGAAAATACTATAGGAGGGATTAACGAAGAAAATTAATATATTTGTGGTTCCAAATGGTAAATTTAAATAGAGATGTTTACGGAAACATGTACTATACCTACCCATTGTTTTCAAAATGGGAACTAGGAACTTTTTGGCCCAAATCACCATAATCTGGACCATTTTGCCCTTCAGTTAATGAGCACGTGACATCTACATGTGAAGATGAGATTATAAGCACACGAGCCAGAGTGAATTTCCGCCTGGTATCCGAAATCGAACACTTTTGGAATAGGGTTACGGCTCAATACATATGGCGGACAGATCAAGCGATATAAAAACAAGGTAAAGTAACATTTTCTTAGCTAAGTATTATGATCAATTCAAAAATGCAATTAAGCTTCGGTCATTTGTGGTTGTAGCTTCGAACCTTGATTGTGAGCATGAGTATTGAATCTGGATCTTCGAGAACAATATCAACTGGTCAGGATAAGAGTCGAATCTATGGTATACCTACAAACTGTTGGTGTGGTGATAATATAGTGACAAGGGTATCGAAAAGCGTTAAAAATCCTGGGCGGATATACTATCGATGTGCCTATGCTTCTTCTAAGAATGTAAAAATGTCTGATTGTTGAATTTTTTCTTCATTAATAGAATTTCAGTTTTCTTTTGCGAGTTTTGTTGCTTATAATAATGCATAACTAGTTGATTGTTTGAATCTTCATTGCCTTCCCTTGATGACTCCAAATTTAGTTTGCTTCACTTCAGTTTGTTGCGTATGAGATTGAAAATTTGTTTGCTTTTTGATCTTTTTTTTTTCATTATTGTAGCTAATGGATGATCCTCATATCTTCAAGTGGGTGGATGAGGCCACGCAGAATGATATAGAATCACTTCAGGAAAAAGTAGTGAAGCTTGAGACATAATTGACAGAGATGGGTTGTAAGGTTATGGAGGTTCAGAAAGTGTATGAGATCATGAAAGTTGGAATGGAGAAAGATATAGTTCAGAAGGTGGAATTTGCAGTGGTTGAAGCAAAGACTGAAGCAGATTATATGGTCAAGAGAATGATTTCTTTTTCAGTAATTGGCTTGGCTATTATTGGAGGCTGCTGGAAATTTATGTTTTAATTATACTTGCTATGTTCTGTACGACAGCTAAGCTGTCGGTTATCATGTTTTATTTGTACTTGCTATGTTATGTGTAACAATAGATATGTTGGGTTATGTTAAACCCTATATGTAACACATGTTTTGTAATTTTGTGGAATGACGAATTCTGACCACTAAAAGAACTCAGNACGAATTCTGACCACTGAAAGAACTCAGATTGTTTCTTTCTCAAAGTACTCTATATCTCCAATTAAAGTTGTCATTGCATCAGGAGTTTACATAATATAAACTTTCATTAATATTTTACACAACAACTCCAGAGTGATACCATAGTTTTACACCCACAAGAGTGAAAACATATCTAACAACACAAAATCCTAGAGTGACCTGCAAACATATTTTACAAGCAAAAAGAGACACTACATATGAGAACACATATAGGTCAACAACTTATTGCACCTTAACGAGCAAAGCTTACATAAACATAATATATTACACACACAATCATGTAACTTCATTTCCAGAGTTAGGACACCTCTTTGACCCTGATAGAGAACCAGTATGCTAGACACTGGAAGCATGCGTCGTCACGGTTACATGAGTATTGAGTACACTCAGGAATTAATGGCTGGATATGAGTAAGTAAAGACAAAGTTACCAGCCATGGGGGCTCAATGTCTGCAATTTGTGCCATGAATGTTTCACTTATCTCAACAAGGGCTCCAAACCACCACGATGCTTTGTTGTACATGATATGTAAAGTTGAAATACCAGCTGCATAAAAGCCTGAGCAAATACAGAAAATGCCATAAGCACACTCTGCATATGGAATTTCATCAGCAACACTTTTTAAGAGATTTAAGCTGTCTTCAGATGGACCAATTTTCACAAGACGGCGTAATCCTTCAACATAATATGCAGTAGTGTTCCCAGCCGCAAAGCATTTGAGGAAAAAAGATCGTTAGATTGAGTTTTCATTGGCTAGAGAACTTACGAATATGAACTCATTAATGTCAATGTTCGAGAGAGTCTAAGGATCAAGTGCTGCATCTCTACCCTCACGGCCAGATGCTAAGAAAGCACCGAGGTGTCTAAAACCATCATCACCTACACGTCGAACAATGTCTGTGAGTATATCTTTCGGAAGGGAAACCATTTATTTTCTATTTCTCTTTGTTGTGGAGCTCTAACTATGTCCATATTGTGTGCTTTTGTACTGACTGAGGTGGTGAGAAGTTTTAGTGGATTTTAAACGCAAACCTAACACTCTATGCATCTGAATTGGAATGAACTCTTACTGATTAGTCTTATCTATGCACAGGTTTTGTGATCTGTTTTCAACATGTGAATATAAGCCTTTATTAATTTTGTTTCTAACTATTAATCTTTCATTACTTCATGCTTTGACATCTATTAATTTATTCTGCAGACGTACTAACGTCATACTCAATACTGACTCAAATTCACTTGCATCATTTTCTCTTTACATTACTTTCTAGCATATGATTTGTCTTCTTCCGAGAGTTGGGTTACCCAATTATAATATATATATATATATGAGTCTACGCATCATATTGTTTGGAAAATGAAAAACAACACACATAATAACTAAAGTAAGCTGATAAGTGAACATTTACTGATGGCAAGACACTTGAATAGCTGCTTCAAGGCATCCAAAAAAGAAAAGCCTTTTCATATCCGATTACTCTGAGCATGGTCATTATATATGATGCTCTCTGAGGATTGTTTCTTCATGCCAATCTGAGTGTGTAATCACCAAGAGATTTGGGTTAGGTCACACTTGGATTGAGAGATCAATGTTCATGAGAGTGGCTTGATTGTCTTTCCTTGAATCCTTAGCCTCATATATGCCTTTTAGGTTGTTAGATAAGTCCTGAGAACCATGATTGAACTGAAATCAATGATCTAATCCTCCTCATGAACCCATCTTTATCATTAATTGCATCTGGTTTATTGCTCTGTTTTATGCCCATTTCTCTGTTTTGCATTGCCCAGTTTTTAGCTTAATTCTCTGTTCTTTATGCTCTATTTTCTATTGCTCTGTTTTTCATCTTGTTTATTGTGATTGTGACAAAATCATTATGCTTAGATTTGCTTGAATTAGAATAACTTCTCATATCCTTAATGTTAGCAGCACAGTTTTGGTTCGATACCTCAAGTACTATGAGGATTTGATAACATAGAGGGTGAAAAGCCTGTTATCAATAGAGTTATGATGGTCTGATACAAATACCAAGTCATAAGAGTTAGACAATATTGCTCTCAATTCTTGGAAGAACCATGCCCATGATGCATCATTCTCACTGTCGACAACACCGAATCCAAGTGGTAAAATCTGAAAGTTTCCATCTTGGAAACTTGCAGTCAATAAGCATCCTTTGTATTTCCCCTTAATTGCAGTTGCATCAACAACAACATTACGCATGAACTGTGCTGCTCTTATACAAGCAACAAGTGAGAAAAACAGGTACTTAAACTTACATCTTGTTGTTCCAGTATTTCGGCTCACAATGCTTGCAATTGTTCCAGGGTTGTAATGTTTCAGCTGCAGCAAGTAAGAACTAAGCAGTGCATAGCTTGCTTCTGTAGTTCCTCGCGTCTCACTTACTGCTCTCTCCTTCGCATTCCAAGCCTTCATGTATGAGATTGGCATATGTAACTCTTCCAAAACAATGCCAGGGTTCTCAATAGTACGCGGACCTCTTTGACCATTTGCATACTTCGCTTTTAGCATATCAGCTATGACCTTGCAAGTTGCCTTCTTCCCATAGTTTTTCCTTGTGCAAATATCACAACTATGTGTCAGTTTTGCAGTTCTAACTTCCATATTTGCAGATGTTGGTCCAACAATATGCCCATACAATCTCCATTTATAGTTATCATTAACACATCAGACAATTAGACGAGGTTTATCTGTCCTTGTCTGTTTAAATGCAAAAAAACCTTTTGATTGCATAAATAGCAAGTGTCGACTGCATCTCTGCTTTATTCTTGAAAATCCTTCCAATATAGATTGCATCATTTGAAGGATTATATTCTCCATTCTCAAAGTTTTTTAACTGCAAGTATTGGATCTCCAAGACAAGGACAGTCAAGTGTTGCTTATATGTCGAGCTCAATATTAGGTATTTCTATCTCTATTCTGGCACCCTATCTCTCTGTCTATTCCCATATTCTTCATGTGAGTCTTGCAGCCTATCTCTCTGTCCATTCCCTGCCTGTTCCTCCTGCGCAATGTTATAAGTGATACCATTAATCTCTAGAACTGAAATGATGTTGGTATGAATAGCCGCTACACCACAACGTGATGACTACCCTTTATCTAAGTGTACATTGTTACGGGTCAGTGCATACTCTTGGCTAACAAGCTTGCTCCATACATTGTAGTGATCGTCTTCATCCTCTATTTCATACCCATAATCAACAAGTGGTTCGGCTGTTGTATCCGCAACCTTTGCTTTCCCTTTTCTAAGTCTTTCTAACCCTCCACTTTCAATCATTTCTTCAACCACTTGGAGTCCATCAAGCATATCTTGCGTTGTCAACTCCGGTAAATTTCCAACTTCATCTCCTAGCTCCATTCTAGGTTCTGTATCACATCGAGCTTCCTCAATTGCATTTTCACTCACAGTGTTCATTTCATTATCTTCCCCTCTAGCAGATGGTGAAGATGGAGTAGCATCTCCTAACCGGATTACTACATTTTCAATATTCTTGACTGTTTAGTAGCACGATCTCCAAAGTACTCTGTTTCAGACCTTACTTCAAAAGACACAAAAAGATTCAGACCTTTAGCTTCTTGCCTAAGATGTAAAAAGGTCTGAAGTGCCATGTCACTTTGTATTCCTGCAGGCGGTGTTTTTTCTTGTGAGAACAGAGACAACTGGCTTGGTACCCAGTATGCAATCCTTGCCACCAAACCTTCTCTGTTAGTGTCAAATGCAATCCTTATACGATTTTCCAGTTCTTCAAATGTAATGTCGTCTTCAATAAGGATGCACTAGCCCATATAGTACTTTGAAACCATGAAATCATAACAACCCCTAGGAGAACATTCCAATTCTCCGGGTAGAACAAATACAGATCGTTCCATTCCCTGTTCCACATAACACATTTCCTTCTAGATAACCAAATGACATGAATGTCGAGTAAAAAAACCATAGTGTAAAGCAAGAACATACTTCTTTATAAGTTCGATTATACATCGTAATTATATTCGACAGAATAACAAAAAAGGAAATATTTGGTCCCACATTATCCAAAAAAAGGATTCTCGATGGTGATTAATAACACCAACTACCACATAGTAAATATGTATCAACATTGATTTAGAACTCTAACCACCATAAATGTAGAAAAACACACATAAATGCACGGTTTACCTTTAAACGTAAGCAAACAGTAGCTCCAAACTTCTTGTAGATTTCTCGTAATCCTGTTTATAAAATACTAACAAGCTAATCCTCCTTGACTTCAACTTTCGCTCACTGAGACAGTATCTTATTCACTATGATCCATAACCCTAATCAATACCCTAATAGAAGACAACTTATGCTTTGCTCTTCTCTGATTGGCTACTTTACATAACATTCTATCATATTTTCCCGCTCAAGGACGCGCGTCTACATACACTTCTGTATGTATATATATGACACGTGAGTTTCTTATGTAGAAAAGTCAACACCAATGCCATGTGCCAAGCAAATGAGTTTGTAGAAATGGCATTTGCTCACTTACACTCAATATAAGAAATGAAGAAATNATTTGCTCACTTACACTCAATATAAGAAATGAAGAAATGTGATTATGCTCGGAATGGGTTTGATATTAATGAAGACGTCAACAATTCAAAATAACCCGAGGTGGCCGTAATAACGCAACAACCCCGTTAAGCAAACTTTCCTATAAAAGACAACAAATCATTTAACTAAAAATAAGTAACAAGAATTTAAACTCACTTGAAAATTGTCAATACACAGAGAATGAGAATGAGTAACCTACAAATGAAAGACCAAACCAGAAGAAAAGAACAAAGAACAGGAGAAAATAAAAACTAATTACCTCTGGATAACACTTATTACAACTAACTACATGTTAAAGCTTTCCCACAAACTCCTCATAAACTGCCACATCATACTGCCTCCTAAAAGAATCCACCATCTCATATGTAATCTCATGCATGCCTTCAACCAACTACCCATGGGAGTGCAACTCAACTAACTTCATACAGAAAGGCCCACAATCTCCAGACTGACTGTTTTGGGGAACCCAAGGAATACGACCATAACCAAAGGGCTTGAATTCAACATTACCAACACATGAGGCATCACAATATGATCGAATCACATGTGGAAGCATACAACACACAGGTCCCATAAACCCATCAACCTTTCTTTGACCATTAAGAGACAAAAGCGGGTCAAGAATGTCGATGTGCCACTTATCAAGGTATATAACCAACACAACCCAATGCCGATTACCCCAATTCATAGGCGAGTATACTGTCTTAACATCCCTAAACCAGACCAAAGAAGAACCATCACCCACTATATCACCAGCAACATACCTCCTAATTACCTGATGAGAAGAAAAAGTAGGAAGTCTTCCAGACTTCACCCAAACTGAGTAGTTAGAGGATAGAAGCTGGGTAAGAAGGCTGGAAACATAGACAATTTTCCTGTCAGCAAGGTAGGCACCTTATCTTCTCCATAACATACTCTGAATCACATCTATGTGCTGCATATTAGGGATTAAATATTAGGACACTGAAATAGATGACATGAACAACAAAAATAAACAACATATAGCAAAAAAGTGAAAAGAAAACAAGGAATAATCCATACGAAGATATAAAGTAAAGAAAAAATAATAAGAAAGAAAGAGGAAAGACAATAAAGTTGTACCATAGTGAAAACCCAATGTTGAGGAGTTAACAGAGCAGTAAAGGAGGATAGAGACACCTCAGAACCATCAACATCTAGCTTCCTGGAAAACAATAATAATGAGTCAGAACCAAGACATCCGGAAAAACCACAAACCTTCACAAAAACTGGGAAAAACGTACTCAGCACCACACGCTTTAACAGCTTCAATTAATTTGTTTACTGACGCTGCAGACACATCTGGAAATGGATTGTAATCCACCAAACTATCACCCACACATTTAGATCGCTTAGAAGGAGGACCAGATGTGCCAGAGGGTGAGCATCGGTGACCCCTCAATCTTCGTTTGTGTGAGTTTCCATTACTCTTCAAATGCTTCTCAGCACTCCCAAATGCAGGAGCATCACCTCAATTTCCCACCGTATCAAGATCACCATAGACATATGACGATTTCGCATCTACAACATCCACAGCGCTACCATGAACAACACCAGCCTACATGTACAATTTAGTACATAAACACAAAGACAACAATAAGAAAATAGAATAACATAAAATAAGGCACAAAATGGGGAGAGACCACATCAATAAGCAACGGGGACAGAACCTGAACATCCTTCCCATCAAGATCAAAATAGGGCCTAATATTAGTAGTTGACAGAGGGGGCACATGAACAACCGCGGGTGAATAAATACAAGCAGAAGGAGAAGACTACACACATAAAACAACACATCAGCAAAAGAGCAAAGGAAGATATAAATTTCCAGAACACAATACAAAAGAAATAGCATGAAAAAAAAACTAACCAAAATTGGTTACAGAATCACAAGGAAAAACACAACACTACCTGCACAACCACATAACTCGAACCACGTGCATCACCGTTGAGATCACACTCCCTCTGTACATCATGGCCAACATCACATGGGACTTTATCAAGTGGAGAGGAATGAGAACAAATGGGAGAGGAATCAAAACGGCCGTCACTACGACATTTATGAAAATCAGCAAAGCAAAACTTAAGTTCCTTCTAAAAATAATCTCTTAGCTTCTGCAACTCAGAAAAAGTAGTTGCTTAAAAGAAAGAAGCTCCCCACGAAACTCAGTGATCTCACTACGCAAATCATCACTCCCACCATCTTTATAACCACTGACATCGTGTGCACGATAAGAATTGCCTCTGTCTGAGCAGTGATAATCAACACCATTTCATTCCTTACAGAAGTAACACCTCAGTCTCGATCTATACTCAGGAAACCAGTCAGCTTAGGTGAACGTATGACCACCCTCAATTAAGCTCTCCAAGAACACAACACTTGGCTTAGTAGAAAATGTCTAATTAACAAGCACTCCGAACAATCAAGACACAATACCTGCCGCTGCAAAAGCAGAAAAACAACGTATAAACAATGGTATGGTTAGCATATAACAATGGAAAAAAGCAGAATCATTCCAAAGAGTACAACATACATGTTAGGGTCATTCTCAATCTCCAGAATGACATCATTGCGAAAAAACTTTAATGCTGGTAGACGACGAAAGCGGTGATCCATAAATATCTCAGTCAAACCATAAACGTGGAATACATTGAAAGAAGAAGATTTGTATAGCAATAGGAAACCCATGAACTGTCAATGACTGCTGGTGCAGCTTCTTTTTTATCTCACAAACATCAACATCTGCACTTCCACTTTTTAACATTCTTAGTGTCCTCTCAAATGACACCTGATAATAGGGTTTAAAAGCCTTGTTAGTCAAATCCCTGTAGCATACAAGGTTATCGAACCAAATGGGTGTGAAACT
>OVAX01000572.1:0-74197 GCA_900406405.1 Lepidium africanum
TGTTATGCTTATTTATATGTCATGTACTGTGTAAGCGTGCTTCATTTTGTAAACTCTTGTCTTTTTTTACCCAACATCTTTTTCACATAATTTTGTAGCTAATATATACATTTCCAACTAATAAATACTTTGCATCTAACAAATAATTTATCGCGGATTTTGTATGTTTTCTGATTGCAAGACAATGTTTAACGTTATATGCAAAAAGTTAAGTTAGCTGCATATATTGTCCGTAATGTGGGAAGATTGTTTGTGGTTATTTCATTAATGCAGACGAGATCAATTACGGGTGGAGTGTTCTCTACTATCCCCCAGACCCTCTTGCCTTAATAATCAAGTCACGCATAGTCCGTTGCAACACAATTTAAACGAATGTCCTTTCGTATCAAAAAAACATTCTGCGAGCTGCGTAACGCTTGCGACATTGAAGCTATATGCAAAACATTAATGTGCATGTAAATATATATTTTAACTGCAATGTTTGGTTAATAAACTTCAGAACTAGGTAAGTGTTATCTAGATAAAATACAAGAGCGTTGTGCATGAAGTACTTTGTAATCGGTAATACTATAAGCGAGAACTTGATATATATAATCTACTCCTTGTTTATGCCCCAAACTCTTGTATAGCTTCACTGAGACTGTCTTCGGTTCGCGGGTTCTCGTTTGGAACCTCATATCTTTATAACCATACACTAATTTATATTATTTTTGCAGCAAACTATATTTATTTACATAAAATAGGAAATTTCACTGCAACCACATAATTTACAGCAAATACACATTTTGTTGACAAATTATTAATTTTTGGTTTTGATACTTGTTTTCCGTAAACTCGCCATCATCTTCTTCATGAGTGTCTGACGCACACCTTCAACCCTAGCTATGGTTCTTGTTAAAAAATTTAAGAAAATGAAACGGTTATGCTAGGGAAAAGTCATCAAGAGTTAGAATCCCCAAAAAACACTGAAAAAATCACAACCCTAGTACAAGGCTTTGATTCCGTAATAGAATCTATAAATCCAATTCGTCTCCACCAAATTTATAATCTGATCCTGAAATATTTCCAAAAAAAATTCACCAATTCTAATTTTACAGAAATATCGAACAATGAAACTAGCAAATCACTCTTCTTCGATATAATTGTTGAAACTCATATATAAATCATTGTTGCAGATTGAAAACTTACAAAGAAAAAAAATCTCAACAATTTTCACCATTTTGGAATCGCAAGACAAAGAAGGTGAGTCATCCAATTCTTTCATTTTCAAGGGGTATTTAGTCTTATCACATTAAGACCCCACTATTAGTTTCTTAAATATAAAAATACTATGTTAGTTACATAGTTAGTTTTTGAATACATGTTAGTTACTTAATTCTCCTTTAATAATATTGGGCCTTTAAAACATTATTAGTTTAAAAAGGTATTAATTTATCTATAAATTAATATTATTAACTTATAGTATAAATTAATAAGTATTAAATTAAAATATTTTTGATTGTTAAAATTCTTATAAAAAAGTAAATTGAGATAATTTTTTACGTTAATCTTTTGAAATTTATAAATTTTATAATTTGAAACTAAAAATTTTAATATTGAAAAAATAATATTTTTGACCATAAATGATCGATTATATCTGTTGATTGAGGTTTTGATGCATTACAATTTTCGTATATAATTTTTTTTTTACTCGTGTTATTTAAGTTTTTAGACACATATTCAATTTGTTTTTACATTTGTATTTAATTAAGGTTCTTGACCCGCATTTATTTATGTATTTAAACTAGTATTCATTTAGAGTTTTAGTTTCATATTCATTTAACGTTACGATTTTATTATATATATATATATATATATATATATATTCAAATTTATGGTTGATGACGTTTTATATAAACAAGCTATAATACTATTATAATTAATAATACATTTTAAAAATTAAAAACTTAGATAAACTTTAGTTCTCTTTAATGACATGTTATATTACAACATCATAGTGTGAAAATATAAAATAATAACTGTTTTATAGAGTTAAACTCTAGGAAAAAAACTATTTTTAAAAAATCATATATTAATAAATCAACTTATATATATATATACATGTAAATTTAGATGATTATTAATTTATGATATTATTGGGACTATACTTTTACATAGAGATTTGAAAATAATTATTATCTTATTAATTTTTTAAATTTGATCAAATTTAACACTGACTCGATGTTGGAGGTGGATTCTGAGATCCTACTTCGGACCACTGTAGACAATCATCCGAAAAATGCTAAGTGTGGAACTCAGTGAAGTTATCGAAATTCCATCTTGGTTGCATAAATGACAACTCGGAAGAGCTCGTTCTCTGATAAACATCAGAAAGAGGAGCTAACTCGGAGACATGTCATCAACAAAGAAGTGGAAATTTTCCTATTCTGACTTGGAAAATTTCCTAAAATCTAAGCCGTTTGTTATGATCTAAACAAATTATAGTATTTCCTTATTTGTTTAGGATTGTAAATCACCTCTATAATCTATAAATAGAGGCAAAGGTCCTTCGAAAATGGATCTGCTTTTTTATACACGATAAGCAATAATACGAACTCGACATTATCTTTGACACTATACTTCCCTCTTCCAAACCTTAAGAGTTTCTTGCCCGTTTTCCCTCTAATCTTTAAAAAAGAGAAGGATCAAAACACATTGTGCTAGATCCGACTCGAACAGTTGGCACCGTCTCTGGGGAACAATGAAGAAACTTCTTTACAAGGCAGTAGGGAATCACCAAGTCAACAACAATGTCCTATAGCGATCTCGTCAACAAATCACCTGATGGGAGGGCTTTGGAGCCGCTTCCAGAGCAAACTGATCTGGCTATTAGATCAATTCAGAATTCAACACAGACTCAGCTAGAGTCCACTGAATAGCTTCGCAATCCACCGGTCCAACCACTAACTCTAGAAACATTGTTGCAAAATTTGATATGACAACAAGAGGCAGCTGATTGAAGAAACTTAGAGCATTTTGACCGGATTGAGGCACGCGTAGTAACATGTGGAACGACTTTACTCCTGCACAAGGAAACTGACCTTGCGAAGAAACACTAGCGAGTGAGCAACAAAATCTATTCGGAGCTACATTTGTTTTGTTGTCGAATGTTGCTTTGGGATAGGCACAACTCCCAACTCAGCAAAAACCAACAATGCAAGCAGCGCTAGACGCCGCCACCCTCTTACGGATGATAGAGGATGTAAAGTCGCAGTTTCATTAAGAAACCAGTGTCGCACCCGAGATTGGGAGAATACTTGCTCAAGCTCAGAACGCGCCATTCTCACCAAGACTAAGGAGAGTCTCGGTCAATTAAAGCTTTAAAACGAGATGCCCTCTTTATGATGGAACCTCTAATCCTCTGGAATTCATGACTGCCTTCAACGTCATGATGAGGAGTGTCAACTACCAACCACATGAAAAAGACGCGATATACTGCCAACTCTTCACTGAGAGCTTAACTGGAAATGCACTAGTCTAGTTCACCAAAATACCAGCCGAATCCATCGAAGGATTCAACAAACTTGCCGAGTTATTCATGAAACAATACGCCATAGTCATGAACCAAGATACCTCAACTGCCGAGTTGAGATCTTTGAGGCAACAAGCAGACGAGACTCTTAATTCATATTTCAAACGATTTAGGAAGATCATGACAAAAGCAAAAGTGAGCGATGACGTCACCATCGAAGCCCTGAGAATCAAAATTGTGAACAATGAGGCTTTGCAGCTAGACTTTCACGTAAATCGGCCTCTGACCATCTCGGACGCTCTATGCAGAGCTGCGAAACACGCCGAGTACTTAGAGGAAAAATGAATCCTCTCGAGGAGTCAAAAGATTCAACATGATTTCGGAGTCAAGGAATCAAAAGAAGAGTACCAAGAGCCGAGACAGCATAACAGGGAAGAACCAACCCTGCAACTGCTTTCCAAGTCAGAGAAGCCAATACTCCAATTGGAAGAAAACCATGGAACAGTACTTATAATCGCAACGAGTACTTTGCTTACCATAATCGGAATGGTCATTCGACTTCAAAGTGCAAGCAGCATTAGGAATTACTAGCCGAAAAGTACTCTAAAAGGGAGTTGACTATCTCGGAAGAAGAAATCGAGAAGTTCAAGGCACAGAAAAGGAAGGAAGCCGAGATGCGAGACGCATCATTGAAAGCAGCCAACCTAGAAGGCATCACAGCTGGTAGTACAAAGCGTGCCAAAGTCGTAGAAGAGGAATCCGGCTCGAAATCCCCTCGAGTCGAAATTAATGTCATTATGGAAGGATTGCAATCCTGTAATGATACTGTGCAATCAATGAAGAAGTTTGAGCGGAAAGTTGTAGCCGCAGTCAACTTCAGCTTACCCGACAAACTCGAAACTCTAAAGTCGGTGGATTCTGACATACATTTACCACGAAAGATGTCGAAGGAGTATGTTTTCCCTGTAATGATCCACTAGTTGTGAAACTCAAAGTCGCAGATTACGATATTTGGAGAATACTTATCGACACTGGAAGTTCAGTCGACTTGATCTTCAAAAAGACGCTAGACAAGATGGCGCTACCGAATCTCAGAATCAAGTCGATCGATAGAACGTTAACCACATTCGATGGAAGTTCCATAAACGCAATTGGAACAATTTAACTTGCTATCCGAGTTGCAGGAATTACGAGGTGGTTCAAACTCCTAGTGGTAGACAAACCACCAATATACAACATGATCTTGGGAACTTCGTGGATACATGCCGTGAAGGCAATCCCATCAAGCTACCATCAATGTGTGAAGATTCCAACAGATCAAGGAGTCTATACACTTCGAGGAAATTTGAGAGTTTCAGGCACATGTTTCATTGACGAGTTGAAACTCCGAAATAAATCGTGTATGGTCACGATTTTGATAAGCAAAAAGGGAATCTCGGAGCCACCACTTCTCAAGAAGCCAAATCAATCAACTGTTGAACTCGTCAACATTGATCTCACCGACTTAGCAAGATGTGTCAGCATCGGGATTAATCTAAGCAGACCAATCCAAGAAAAGTTAGTCCAACTACTTGAGCAAAATATAACGACATTTGCATGGACAACACAATACATGCTTGGGATTGATCCCAAAGTCGTAAGTCATAGGCTTAATGTCGATCCGACGTATAAGCCAATCAAGCAGAAAAGGTGTAAACTCGGACCAGAGAGAACTAAAGCGTCATTAACGAAGTCAAAAAGTTAACCAAAGTCGGGTAAATTTTTAAAGTACAATATATAGAATGCTTGGTTAACCCAGTCGTAGTCCCGAAGAAAAACAGAAAATGGACGGTCTGCGTCGACTTTACTGACCTCAACAAATATGTCTGAAGGATAGTTTTCCTTTGCTGAGTATCGACCAAATCGTTGAAGCAACAGCTGGAAACGAGTTGCTATCTTTCATGGATGCTTTATCGGGATATAACCAAATCCGAATGCACCCCAACGACATGGAGAAAACCTTGTTCATAATGGAACGAGGAATGTATTACTACAAGGTTATGCCATTCAGCTTGAAGAACGCCGGAGCTACATACCAGCGGCTAGTAAATAAGATGTTTGCCGACCAACTCGGGCAAACAATGGAAGTGGACATCGACGATATGCTAGTCAAATCTAAGAAAGTCGAAGATCATGTTAAACATCTCACTCGGTGTTTTCGAACTCTAAATGAGTATTAAACGAAGGTCAACCTGGCAAAATGCACCTTTGGTGTCACCTCGGAAGAATTCCCCGTTACATATTAACACAAAAAGGAATAGAAGCAAACCCAAAACAAATCAAGGCGGTCCAAGAACTACCTTCTCCGAAGAACAAGTGTGAAGTCCAAAGGTTAACGGGATGAATTGCCGCTTTGAATAGATTCATATCTTGGTTAACAGACAAGTGCCTCCCATTCTACCAACTATTGACAGGAAACAAAAGCTTTGAATGGGATGAGGAATGCGAGAAGGCATTTTCTGAGTTAAAGGAATATCTTTCAACTCGTTGATTTTGGCTAAACCAGAAGATGGAGACCGGTCTTTACATAGCGGTCTCACCTTCAGCCGTTAGCAGTGTCTTAGTCCAAGAAGACAGAGGGATAGAACATCTCATATTCTACACACGCAAGTTGCTCGAAGGAGGCGAATCTTGGTATTCGACAACAGAAAAGCTTGCACTTGCAATTGTCACCTCGAGAAGGAAGTTGAGCCCATACTTATAATCTCATTCGATTATCGTACTTTCCAACCATCCATTGCGGACGATATTGTACAGCCTAAATCAATCTAGAAGATTAACAAAGTGGTCAATCGAGCTTAGCGAGTACAACATCAAGTTCAAAAGAAGAACCATCATGAAGTCTCAAGTCTTAGCCGACTTCATAATAGAGTTATCACCCAAACTAGAGCCTTTGAATTCGTAAGAGAATCCCAAGATTTGGAAGTTATACGTTGATGGATAGTCCTCGTAACACGATTCCGGAGTTGGAATCTGACTTGAAACTCCATCCAGAGAAGCTTTAGAGCAATCTTTCCGTTTAGCTTTTCCAGCGTCGAATAACGAGGCAGAGTATGAGGCTTTAATTGCCGGGATCAGATTAGCAAAAGAAATCGTGGTAGCAGAAGTCGAATGTTTCTCCAACTCACAATTAGTTGTCAATCAAGTCAACTGTATTATTTCCCATTCAGTAACATTAAATATGTAACAGACCTCACGCATGACATAATCCAACCAACAAATGTTGTGTCAAAACCCATACGAGTGATTAGATCCTGCAAGAAGTTTTATTCGACGCAATCATATGCCTTCGACATATCAGATTTGATCGCTATATACTCTCCCATACACCGAGGGTTCGTCTTTAAAGCATGTACCACAACATGTGCCACTAAGATGTTGTCCGAGACAAAAGACCCGCCATAAACTCACCCAGGGTCTGAGAGATAATATTTGACATAATTACTTTTAGCTTACGACTTATGACCAGAGATATGATCTTATAGATCACTAGACAAAGACTAATAGGTCTCAAATCAGACATCTTCGATGGATTCCTTTTCTTAGGCAGCAAGTAGATTTGTGTATAATTTCAATCTAATGGAATTACACTAGTACAAAAAAATTCCTTCACCTCGCCGATAATTTGTTATCTAACAATGATCCAATAATTCTGAAAAATAGACCTGTCATACCGTCTGCACCGGGAGCCTTGTCGCTCTTAACACTAAATGTTGCAACAACGATTTCTTCATCGGTTACTTCCTTGATAAGGATCTGATTCATCGCATTCGAAACCCGTGGGGACAATTCAGAGATAAGAACCGTTGCTCGCTCCGGATTTGACGAATAAAACAGATCACAAAAATAACTGATAACTATTTCACCCTTCGAGCCCTCTGCCACCTGATCAATGCCTTGTGAATTGGTAAGCATCGGTACAAAGTTTTGTGCTCATCTCTGCTTGACACTATGGTGAAAAAATTTAGTATTTTTATCACCATCACGCAGCCAATTCACCATACTTCTCTCCTTCCAATATACTTCTTCTTCACGATATGCTTGTGCTAATTTCTCTTTAAATTCTCTCATAACTACCATATTTGGACATACTTTACCCTGTTCCTTTTCCAAAACATTTTTTAACTGCTGAATTCGGGATAGAGAATTAGTATCCAAAGCCCTCTTTCACTTCGATAAAGAACGACAACAATATGAAATTTTATCCATCACTCCTCATCCTCCCAGCGTTTCAGAATCATTACAGGCTTCCTGAACACATTCTTTCGCCCCCGGTTTAGTGATCCATCTTCGATCGAAGAAAAACCTCCCTTTATTACATTTTGAATCAGGAGCTAGTCTTAGTAGAATGAGTCTATGATCTGAACCTAAACAGTTCAAGTAAACCCCTTTTGAAGAGGAGAATAAATGAAACCAATCTGCATTACCAAGACAGTGGTCCAATTTACTCTGTATGTATATACCATGCCGTTCTTTTGCCCAAAACATGTCGTTACCCGTATACGGAATTTCTCTGAGACTGCAGTTAAACATTATGTTGCAAAACGGATAAAGGAATGCTGCGTTTTTCTATGTAACTTTTGTATAAAATTTCCAAATATAATTTTGGTATACTAATAGATGTTGAATTAAAACTGTAAATTAATGTTATTTGTGAAGTTAATATTGTTAACTTACAAAAAATTTTAATCTACGTAAAACAGAGGGATACATCAAGTCATTATAAAGAGCATCAAATCCAGTCTATTATAAAATCTTTTACACATTTGGTTTTTTTAATTATCATGGTTGTATGTGTAATTTAAGAAAACTGTTAGATTAAATCATACTAATAATACTTATCAAAAAAGAATCATACAAATAACTGAATATTCATTCAAAATATCAAAAAATGCTTTTGAAGAAAAATCTAAATCATTCGAATTCATAGATCATTATCAAAAGATAGAACGCATAACAGGTCCTTTAAGGATTGTTTAAAAGAAAGATGAGATGTAAAGAAAGACTTAACCAAAACGGTTTGGTAAACATAAATTAGAGGTTGACTGCAACAATGTAAGCATTCCAAGCATCGCACTGTTGAAAGGTCTTGACTTCTTCGTACTTGATATCACGACTCGCACCAAACTCATGTGTTCTACGCATTTCAGAAGCGTCCGGCATTTCTCTGAGCCAAAAATGGACTGATTTAAACCCAGCTTCCTCCATACAGTCCTTTATCTCCGGCAATGACCACCTACACACACACATTAACACAAGACCCATGAATTACTTATCAGGAACTTAATCTCAGTCAAAAATCAACAGGATCCGAACATGACAAATGAAACGTCATATTTTTGGCTTATCAAGTTATCTAAAAGCTAACCAAATCCCTAAAGAGTATTGTAACATTTTACTAAGACTCGTGGACGATGGTAGGCAATGCCGGACTGTCCACTTACAGTCTCCAGCTATATGAAAAAGCATGGCGAATCTTTCTGCTCTGCTTCTGAAGGTGATAGTGTAGACTGATCCTTGTTTTGCGACTTACAATATCAAATTCATCCTGTTCCCATGTATACTGCCAAATGATAAGAGAAGAATTAGCACATTCATTTCTAGTACGTTTCATCTTAATGAGTCTTAGACCCCTGTTTTATAAAATGAAAAATAAGAATGAATTTTAACAGTGAAAGTCGGGAATTTCCGTTGAAGCTTCAATTGTCCTTCAGCAGAAGCACCTCCATATAAATCCATTACGAAAATACCACCTTTTTTGGACAAGGCGTCACATGCATTCTTGAAGTAAGACACCAGTTCTGCGCGTTTATGGAGACAGCAACAGCTAAAATTGAAAGCACACACGATATCCCTCTTCGGTAATGAATCAGGTCCACCTTTCTCTAACGATTTAACTCTTGGATCAACCAACTCTTTACTATCACCATCATCCAAGTTGATATTCTGTATTAGCTCGTGGGATTTGGATTTCACTTGCTTACCCTCAAGTGGGCTCAAAACATTCCCAAGGAAAAGCGACATTCTTGAATACCCATCAGCACCAAGTTCACTAATGTTATTATCCATGCACCACTCCAATGCCTCAAGGTCAAAATCTAGACCAATAGCAGTTCGCCTTGGGTCAGTCTTCAGCCACTCCACACTGTTCAAACATCAAATTATTAGCTTGTAAACATTTATTGCCCGCTTACACCATTCAAGATGGTCATTATCTAGGCTAGAAACATGAATCAAAAACACAAAAACCTACACATGTCAATTTAGTGAAACAAATTATATATTTACCTTAATAGAGCAGTTCCACAGAAATCTTCTTGAAAATGGAGAGGTTGCCTTCCACCAACATACATCAAAAAGAACTTCTGCAAGTAGCTTATGTCTCCTTTTGGCGACTGCACCAAAACTCAGCTAATACAATGTGTTAAGCTAAGTGCTTTTCTCTATACGAGATACACAAGGACGAATTAAATAACCAAAGCTAGAACTGTGGCCAACCTAAAAACAGACATAGAACACATAAGAAATATACAAGAGAGGTCTTTCATACATTCAAAGTCGATTCAGGTACTAGTAAATAAGGAATTTGGCTTAGGCTACACAAATTGTATAAAGTATTAACTGTAAAATTTCCCTTGATATATTTTTTCTTTTTAGGCACTGAAATTTTCCCTTAATAACAGTTCACATTTTCTTGGAAAACAAAGGAAATGAATTCGTGAGAAAAAAAAAAAAATTGCCAGAAGAAGAAGCCTGATTTTATAAAACCAGTCAATATAATCTGGGAGTTGCGGAATTACGTTACCTGCACGGATTGTTGGTAGAGAAGGAACTTTGAAGGCAAATCCGAAGATTGGTTTCCCTCGTTTTCATCTTCTTCATCCTCAGCGCTTTCTTCTTCCACTTCGTCATCGACAGAGGCAACAACCGGCGGGTGTTCATCGTAGAAATCTTCTGTGGCATTCGAAAATTCTCCTTTATGGCGACGTCGATGGGTATTTTTTTTCTCTCGTTTCACCATTGTCGTCCTTCTGAGTCCGCCTAGTAGAGTCAAGGCGGTAGAGAAGATAATTGACTGTTTTCTTCTTGATGTGTCCAGAAAAGTGCCCTAAAAGCTGCCACGTAGGCCCTAAGCTTTTGGTTTTCATTAGGCTACACATATTAACTCACACTCAAAAACCAAACCGACCCAAAATAGAAAGAACTAAACCGAACCGGAACTGGCTAAATAACTGAACGGTTCCTAAATTCTTATAATAAAAAAAACAAGTCCGAATGGAGAACTGAATAACTACCCGAAAAACTGAAATATAATTTTTCAGTTACTTTCAGAACACTAATCTCTTGCAAGCTGGTATTGGGTCGAGACCTTCATTTATATGGCGTAGCCTGAGAACAACTCAAGAATTGATGTCTACATGAGCTAGAGTTGTGATTGGTAACAGATGCAAAATTAAAATCTAGAAGGATTGTTGGATTGGCCAAAAACCAACGAGAACACCTAGTCCGAGAGCTTTACAAAATTTGGCTCAACAGGCGTATCTAAGTGAGAATTCCACCATTGATACTATAACGTATGCTGATGCTAGAGACTGGAATAGAGATCTTGTGTCTTCCATATTCACTGTTGAGGACCAAAGGGATGTGATGAAATTAAGATTGGGTGGTGGTTCAACTTCAAATACCTATTCTTGGGATTATAACAAGACTAGAAGCTACACAAAAAAAATCTAGATATTGGGTTCATTTGAATGTCATTAAGGAAAGACTAACACATTCCCTATCCTACAGTCGAGTCTTGATCCTATTTACCAATCGATTTGGAGGCTGAATACGACGTCTAAGAGAAGATATTTTCTAGATGCATCAGTAACAACTTGGGTGTTGGAACAAATATGACCTTACTAAAGAAGGTATATGTCCGAGATGTTTTATAGAGAAGGAGTCAGTGAATCATTTCTTGTTGAAGTGTTCGTATGCTCGCTTGATTTGAGCAGCATCACCAGTTCCTGCATTTGAAGATGACATGAAGGAGAATTCTGTTTTTACCAACATTTATAATGCTTTGACTGTGGACAAAATCCACTCACATTGTGCAGGAACGGCCACGTATATACCATGGATTCTTTAAAAGATTTGGAAGGTGCGTAATGACTTTATTTTTCATGGTACATATATTCATGCCATATTCTTATTCAGAAAGCTATTTTGGAAGTGGATGAGTGGTCTCAATGTGACCCTAACTATCAAATCCAAAACCAAGGGCAATAGCAGCTGTGGCACCTTGCAAGTGGATTTCACCTCCTATAGATTGGTTAAAATGTAATGTTGATGGAGCTTGGAAATTTGAATTACATGTGGCTGGGATTGGATGGATTTTAAGAAATAACCTGGGTAATGTTCTTTGGCTAGGAGCGAAGGCTATTCCAACACCACGTTTAGTTCGAGTGACTAAAGCTGAGGCTATTTGATGGGTGTTACTTATGATCATGAGTTCATAACTTTGTAGTTTAATAATGTCATTGTGGAGATAGACTCGATGGAAATGGTGGAAGCTTTAATGGCGGTTGAATGTTGACCTTGTCTCAAACCGATGTTACAATTGCTAATCTTATGATTGAGATAGGATATGTCTAACTATAATTTAGAAAGATAGAGGGGAACGTGGTGGCTGATAGAATAGCTAGGAAAGCTCTACCATTTGGATGATATGACCCTAAACTTTACTTTATCACTCCAAATTGGATTGATACTCTTGTTGTAAGAGATAAACAATGTTTACATGTTGTTGGTTGAATGGAAAGGAACCGAAAAAAATACCCAAATGGTTCCTAAATTAGAAAACTAAGAGAATTAAGAACCTAAAAACCGAACCAAAAAACTGAAAGCCCAGGGCTAGTTTCTATATAGGATAAGTATCCTTTAATATTAAGGGACTATAATAATGGGGAATCGGAAAAAAAATATTTTTTTTGGCAACATTACTCATTGGATCAACAAGGTATAATTCATAGCCTAAATGCTCCGACTGGAGTGAGTGAGATTCAAATTCACTACTTGGTGCCTAGCTGGATCAAGGGCAAGCCAACTGGACCACATATTTTTTGGCAAGAAAATAATTTTATATATTTATTTGTTTATAATTTTGTGAAGTTATAACTAAAATACCTCTTACTTATAACTATTCATGTTTTACAAAAAACAAAATTAAATTTTCTGCAAATCTAAGATATTCATTTGACGCCGAGTTACCCTCAGCCTGGTGGTTGATCTACTTAATGACTCAGGTACCGAGGTTTGAATTCTCCCTTCTATACTAGTAGATTAAAAATGGATTTTAGGGTGTGGGGTTTAGGCTATAGATCGGGTCTTGTTGATCTAATTGTTAACAAAAAAATTATTCATTTGACAACTTTTCCTATAATCTACCAAAAAAAAAATTTATATTTTACTGTTTCTTCTATATTTTACACACCGAATAAAGAAAATTCTAAATAAGGTAGAATTCTTACAAATTGTATAATATACATTCAACGGTTCCTTATATAGTTTAAGAAAACCAAAATTTATATCTTACCGATTTTTCTCTTTCTACGAATTGTCGAATGTAAATTCTAAATTTGGTTAATATTTCAAAAACTTTGGAATATATATTCCAGTATTTTTTTATATAGTCAACAAAATCAATTTTTATATTAAATTTATTTCTCTATCTTATAAGGACTGTGAATACAATTTCTAATAACATATAATATGTGTTACTATGATCGGTATTTTTGATCAATTTTTTAGCCCAATCAAGAAGATTCAGACCAGTTCTTTAATTGTTTTGTTATGTGTCATTCTAATCAGTCTATTGACCGATAATAGTTCTCGATTAATTAAAAAAAGCAGAGAAACAAAAGTTAATCTTCAATTGGTGACGATGATTTTAGTAGTGTGGAACAAAGTTTGATGCGGTACAAGTGTGGTTTCAACAAATGCAGTTTTGATGAAAAAAATGGAACAAAAAATATTGTGATTGGTAAAAATATAAAATGATCGTATAAAAAAATTGTGATTAGTGAAAATATAAAAGCAGAATGGTTTTTTAGATAATATTAAAAATAAACATTATTATAATGAGAATTTAAAAACTGACTAATTAAAATTAGATTTTTAATAGATAAAATAAACAAACCATTAAATTAAGAAAAAGAAGAAGAAATATAATACAAATAATTAAAGAAACAAAATAAATTTTGACATCTTAAATATTTTCATAACATATTTGCAATTTACTTTTTACTAGAATTATACCTACGTTTATAACATGAGAATTGTTTGTTTGGATTTTTTGTAAACCGTGTTCAATTAAGTTGTTAGACCCGTTTTGATATTTTGGAATTTTTGTTTCGAGATGTTGTTTTAGAGACCCGAACCAAAATTGATCCAAATTAGATAAACCGAACTCGACAAAACTTAAATGAGTCTTAAATTTATGTACCCAAAAAACTGAACCCAAACTCGAACAGTAACCAAAACAAAAACTAATTTTTAGTTTATTAGATTTTTTCTATTAATTTTTTTTAATTTTGAATTTTTATATAAAAAGTACCCTAATCCGAACTCAAGCTATACCGAACCGAACTATATCCGAAAAATAAAAATACCTAAATAAGTATTAAATCAAAAGAACCAAAATACCGAATTAGAGGAACTGAACCCGACAAAACACCAGAAATGAGTCATAAATCTATGTGCCAAGAAAACCGAATCCAAACCCGAATCAGAACCGAATCAATAACCGAATTTGTATGCGATATATTTTTATTATTTTTTTAAATTTTTTTTGCTTTTAAACTTTTATTAATTTTGAATTTTTATATAAAAGTTTATAATCAAATCTACCTTAAGCCTATTTTAAGGGTTGTTACATGTTAATTTTATCTTAAAGTTTATAACACAGTCAAAATGAAAGTGTCTCCCACTTTAATATATAAGATTTCTTATATACGTCATCTATCATTTACTTATATTTTTTTGATGTTCCCATAATATGGTTAATACATGCTGTGATGTGTGTGTTATTAAGACTTTGTTTACATGCAATGTGAGGATAGCATAGTTTTTATGAGTTTTCATTTGTTGCAAAAGAAAGTTTTCTTGGCTCTAGAGTATGTAGCTGAACTTCACAAAGAGCTTTAGAGATGCAAGTATTTCAGCGAGCTTCAAACAGCCACTGTAAGTGTTCTAGTGACATTGATCAGCGGAATATAAACTTGTGTAGTTATTTATATTCGCACTTATTTTAGTATGAGCTATGTTGGAGGTGGATCCGAAATCCTACTTTGGTCCACAAGAAACAATTGACGAATATTCTAAGTCATGAATTTGGCAGGATTATCAAAGTGTCAACTCGGATAACTTCGATATACTCGGAAGAATTCCTTCTCGAAAGCGAGTTAAGCTTGAAGGAATTCAGACGACACGTCATCAAACAAAGAAATGGAAATTTTCCTATTCTGAAATGGAAAATTTCTGAAAATCTAGCTAAAATCCTCTAGATAAAAACATATCTAGACAATTGTAATATTTCCTTTTTGGAAACTACTTTATAACCGCTTCAATGATCTATAAATAGAGGAACAGATACTTTGAACAAGGGATCGGTTTTTTTGACATACACATTAAGCTAATAAACCCTATTCGGCAATCATCTTTACTTCATTGGCAATATACTTCTTCCCTTCAAATTCTTAAGAGTCCTTGCTCTTTCTTCCCTCGCTTTTATTAGAATTTCAGATTTAGTCCCTTTGTGCTAGACCTGGTTTGAACAGTTGGCGCCGTCTATGGGGAATACATCAAAGAACTTCTTTACATAGGGCAAAGGAGTACATGCCAAGAAAAAAGGATGGTTGAAGACGAAGTTACAATCAACTCACCAGAAATGAAGGATCCTAGCCTCCAAGAACACACTGATCCGAATCTCGGATCACCTTTGAACTCTGTTCAAACTCGGGAGGAGAATCGAGAAGAAACTATTTTCCCTAGTACACTTGAAAGGCCACCATCGATCGAGAACTTGGTGTGCAACTTGATAACGCAATATGAAGCTTTTGACTGAAGAAAAGTGGAGAGATTCGATAGAATTAAGTCTCGGATAAATGAGGGTAGCCTCCCATCTGCACAAACCGACATGCCACATGGAAAAGTATTGGCCAGCGTGCAGAGGAACCTATTCAGAGGAATGCCGAGTCCACAACCAACTAACGTCTCGAGATCAGGACAATCTACGACGCAGAACGTGCTAGGACAGCACGTGCCAACAACCCTAGATGCGACAACCGTATTTAGAATGATGGAAGACATGAGGTCTCAATTCCATCAAGCTACCAACTCGGCACCCGAGATTGGGCGAATTCTGGCTCAAACTCGAAACTTGCCATTAGCGCCAAGAATAAAAAGGGTCTCGGTAAATTGAGGACCAAGACTAAGATTTCCTTCGTACGACGGGACCACTAACCCAATAGAGTTCATGAGCACCTTCAACGTCATGATGAACAGAACAAGTTACAATCCTAACCAGGAGAATGCAGCTTACTGTCAACTCTTCGCCGAGAACCTAACTGGTGATGTTTTGGTATGCTTCACCAAGTTACCTACTAGGTCGATTGAGAGCTTCAATCTACTTTCCAAATTGTTCATGAAGAAATACGCTCTATTTGTCAACCAAGACACATCTATAGCAGAGTTAAGGTCCTTAAAGCAAGTATTTGACGAGTCTCTGAAGTCGTATCTCAGATGCTTCAAGAAAATTCTGACTAAAGCTAAAGTCAGTGACGACATGGCCATTGAAGCTCTAAGAACCGGAATGGTACAAATGAGGCCTTAAGGACAGATCTTTTTGTGAACCGGCCCAGTACGATCTTGGATGCCCTTTGCAGAGCAGCAAGACAGATCCTCGCCAAAACTCAGAAAACTCAGCGAGACTCAAGAGCAAAAGAGTCGAAAGAGGAATATCACGAGCTTAGACAACATAATTACAGAGGAAAAGTAGTCTCGGCCGTAAGAAGCCGTTTCTTTCAACAACACTTACAACCAAAGTGAGTGTTCTGCATTCCCCAATATAAACAGTTATTCCACTTCAAAGTGTAAACAACTGTAAGAGCTACTTGTCGAAAAGTTCAGCAAATGTGAGTTAAGTGTCTCGGGGGAAGATACTCAAAAGTTTAAAGTGCAAAACTAGAAAGAAGTCGAGTTGCAAGAAGTAGCTTACAAAGCGGCGAATCGAAACAGAAACGCCAAAGAAAAATCTAAACGGCAGAAACAAGACGAAGAGACCAACGGACAAGGTTCTCCACGAGTGGAAGTCAACGTAATCATGGGAGGATTACAGTTTTGTGACGACACTATAAGGTCGATCAAGAAATACGAGCGAAAGGTTGTAGCAATGGTCAATCCCGAATCAGTCGCTGAGAATTTAGGAACGATGGATTCGGAAGTAACATTCACCACCAAGGATGTCGAAAGAGTAACTTTCCCACATAACGACCCATTAGTCATAAAATTACGAGTAGCTGACTGTGATGTATCTTGGATTCTCATCGATACGGGAAGTTCAGTGGATTTAATCTTCAAAGAGACATTGGACAAAATGACGTTACCAGACGTTCGACTCAAACCGGTAGAAAGAACACTAACTGCATTCAACGAAAGTATGACTAATGTAATTGAAACGGTCAAGTTAGCGATCCGAGTTGCCAAAATTACGAGATGGATCAAGTTCTTAGTGGTGGATAAACCGCCAATATACAATATAATCTTAGGAACACCATGGATTCATGCGATGAAAGTGATCCCGTCAAGTTACCATCACTGCGTAAATATCCCGACGAATAAAGGAGTTTACACGCTGTGAGGAGATCAAAAGATGTCTCAAACTTGCTTTATCGCCGAGTTAAAATTTATTAAATAAGTTATGTATGATCACAACATCTGTGAGAAGTAAAGCATTGTTGGAACCTCCTATTCCCGAGAAACCAGATGAATCAAGTGTTGAACTTGTCAACATTGACTTGACAAACTCATCAAAATATGTAAGCATTGGAGTCGACTTGAGTAAACCAATTCAAGAAAAATTGATCCAACTTCTGGAGCAAAATGTGATAACATTCGCATGACAATCAAAGATATGCCTGGAATCAATCCAAAGATTGCAAGTCACAGATTGAATGTCGATCCGACATACAAACTAATCAAGCAAAAAAGGAAAAAGCTAGGGCCGGAAAGGACAAAAACCATAATTGATGAGGTCAAAAAGTTGACCGACGTTGGGTCTATCATCGAAGTTCAATACATGGAATGGTTAGCTAACCTAGTTGTTGTGCCCAAGAAAAATGGGAAGTGGCGAGTTTGTGTAGATTTTACCGACCTGAACAAAGCTTGTCTGAAGGATAGTTTCCCATTTCCAAACATCGACCAAATTATCAAAGCAACGGTTGGAAATGAACTTCTTTCGTTCATGGATGCTTTCTTAGGATATAATCAAATTCAAATGCATCTCGACGACATGGAGTAAACTTTGTTCATCATGGAGAGATGAACTTATTGCTATAAAGTCATGCGTTTCGGTTTGAAGAATGCCGGAGCAACTTACCAGCGCTTGGTCAATAAGATGTTTGCTGACCAACTAGGGCAAACAATGAAAGTATACATAGATGATATGCTAGTCAAGTCACTAAAAGCAAAAGATCATGTCGACAACTAAGCAAGTTGCTTTCAAACTTTAAAGAATATTAGATGAAGCTCAATCTAGCAAAGCGCACATTCGGAGTAACCTCGGGAGAATTCCTCGGCCACGTAGTCACCCAAAAGGAAATTGAAGCAAATCCCAAACAGATTAAAGCAATTCAAGAGTTACCTCCTCTGAAGAACAAATGGGAAGTGCAAATGCTAACCGGCCGAATTGTCGCACTAAACTGACTCATCTCGCGCTCAACGGATAAATGTCTTACATTCTACAATTTATTATGTGGGAACAAAAAATTCAAGTGGAACGAAGAGTGCGAAAACACTTTTTCCGTGTTAAAAGTGTACATTTTGACTCCACCAATCCTTGCAAAACTCGAAGATAGAAAACCACTATACTTCTATATTGTGGTCTCAACGTCGGCAGTAAGTAGCGTACTTGTTCGAGACGACAGAGGAATTCAACATCCGATCTTTTACACCAGCAAGTCGCTAGACAGTGCCGAGTCAAGATATCCGACTACAAAGAAACTCGCACTAGTGGTTGTAACCTCGATAAGAAAATTATGACCTTACTTCCAGTCTCACACCATCATAGTGTTGATGAATCATCCGTTACAAACAATAATGCATAGTCCAAACCAATCCGAAAGGTTGACTAAATTGACTATTGATTTAAGTGAATACGATATCGAATTCAAAGGAAGAATAATCGCAAATTTCCAAGTAAAAGCTGACTTCCTAATCGAATCGTCTCCCGACTTGGAACCTTTAGAGTCGGACAAAGTTCTTTGAACTTGGAGAATTTACGTTGACGAGTCATCATCTAAACACGGCTCAAGAGTTGGAATATGACTAGAAAGCCCGACTGGTGAGGTCCTTGCGTAATCTTTTCGACTTGCATTTCCAGCGTCAAACAATGAGTCCGAATACGAAGCATTGGTCGCGGGGATCAGGATAGCCAAAGAAATCGGAGCTACTAAAGTTGAGTGTTATTGCAACTCTCAGCTAGTAGTCAACCAAGTAAATGGAGGTTAAGATACAAAGAACAACCGAATGGAAGCATATCTCAGAGTCGTCAAGGAGTTGACAAAAGATCTAAAATTCAAAGTCAACAAAATTTCTTGATCCAAAAATACTTCGGCCGTCGCCTTGGCAGCTTTAGCATCTACGATGGATCCCGTTCAAAGAAAAATTATACCAATTGAGAGTTTAGATCAACCAAGTATAAGCCTACCAAACGGAGACCTCGAAATTATCTCGGTAATTGCCGACACCGCAGATGATTCCGACACCAAGATGCCAAACATCGAGCAATCCGGTGAACAGAAAATCGATTGGAGAGATGAGATCCTAGCATACATTATGGATGGAAAGACTCTAGAAGACAGATGGGCAGCTTGCCGACTCAAGGCCAAATGCGCTTTCCATGCCCAAGTCTGTGGAAAGTTATATCGGTGAAGCACAAATGGAATTCTCCTTACTTGCATCCATGGTAACGAGATCAACGAAATCATAAAGGGAACACATGATGGAGCCGGTGGAAATCACAACAGTGGAAGATCACTTGTGCACAAAATCCAAACTCTCGGATACTATTGGCTAACTATGGCAAAGGATTGCACGCAATATGCAGCTAAGTGCGACAGGTGTCAGCGACATGGAAGCAATATCCATGCCCTAATTGAAAAGCTAACTTTGGCAATTATGCCATATCCATTTATGCGATGGGCAATGGACATAGTCGGACCATTGCCTTCATCTCGACAAAAATGTTTTATGCTTGTCATGACAGATTACTTCTCAAAATGGGTTGAAGATGAAGCTTACTCTCACATTAAGGATAAAGACCTAGTCAAGTTCGTATGGAAGAACATCATCTGCCGACATGGGCTACCTTATGAGATCGTGACAGATAATGAATCTCAATTCATCTTAGTAAAATTCACTACCTTTTGCTTTCGATGGAACATTTGAGTAAGCAAATCAACTCCATGAAACCCACAAGGAAATGGATAGGCGGAGGAGACAAACATGCAGATACTAGATGGAATCAAGAAAAGGCTTGCAAAAAAGAAAGAGAATTGGGCTTTCGAGTTGGATTGTGTATTATGGTCACATCAGACAACACCGGGATGATCAACATGAGAAACTCCTTTATCCTTCTCTTACAGAATGGAATCAATGACTCCAGCTGAAGTAGCAGTCCCAACTTTGCGTCGATAATGTTTTCCTGGAAACGAAAGTTTAAACAACGAAGCAATGGAAACTAGTATTGACGACTTGGAAGAAGAACGCGACGAAGCACTTCTTCGAGTACAGAACTATCAACAGCAAGTTGCAAAATACTACAATAAGAAGGTTCAAGGACGACACTTCATAGTAGGAGATCTGGTACTCTGAAAAGTGTTAAGAACACGGTTGAGCTTAACGCTTGAAAACTCGGCACCAATTGGGAAGGGACGTACATTATTTGTAAAGTCGTAAAACCAAGAGTCTACGAGATCGCGACTATGGAAGGAGAGATGATTCCACGAAGTTGGAAATCTATCAACTTGAATCAATACTACTATTGAAGATGCGCCAACTCGGTGACCTAGATGCATTACTTGATGCATCTCTATCTACTTAATTATGTAATCAGAACGTCTTGGCTTGATCCCTTCAGAGTACGTAGGTAGCCTTCGGGTGTAGTTAAAACTAAATAAAATTTTTATAATTTCCCTTCTCGGGCTCGGCAAAAAAAAAAAGGGAATAAAGGGGTACACCTTAACTCTTAAAAAAGATGAGATCAAGGGTTACACCCTAACTCCCGGAAAGACGAGATCAAATTCTCGCAAAAACAAAATATAGCATTTTACAGGCATAACGAGACTAAATTCTCACAAACGATGAGGCATTAGCTTTGAACATAAAAACGGGATTCATTTTCACAAAAACAAAGCATAGCTTTGTACAGATTTACCGAGATTAATTTCTCGAAAAAAACAAAGCATAGCTTTGTACAGATTTACCAAGATTAATTTCTCAAAAACAACGAAGCATATCTTTGTACAGATTTACCGAGATTAATTTTTCAAAGAAGACGAAACATAGTTTTGTACAGATTTACGAGATCAGATTCTCGCAAAAGACAAAGCATAGCTTTGTACAGATCTACCGAGATTAATTTCTCAAAGAAGACGAAACATAGTTTTGTACAGACTTACGAGATCAGATTCTCGCAAAAGACAAAGCATAGCTTTGTACAGATCTACCGAGATTAATTTATCAAAGAAGAAGAAACATAGTTTCGTATAGACTTACGAGATCAGATTCTCACAAAAGACAAAGCATAGCTTTGTACAGATCTACTGAGATTAATTTCTCGAAGAAGATAAAACATAGTTTCGTACAGACTTACGAGATCATATTCTCGCAAAAGACAAAACATTGCTTTGTACAGATTTACCAAGATTAATTTCTCATAGAAAAAAAAAGATGAAACGTAGTTTCGTACAGATTTACATGATCAGATTCTTACAAAAGACAAAGCATAGCTATGAACAGATTTTCTAAAGTTGAATCCTCGATAAAGATGAAACACAGTTCTGTACAGATTTACGAGATTAAGTTCTTAATAAAGACAGAACATAGTTCTGTACAGATAATCGAGAATATATTCTCAACAAAAATAAAGACAACATTCCTACAAAGATCATTTCCGAGATCAATTCTCTTAAAACTTAAACTGAGTCTTAAAATCTCAACTTTAAAGCCATACAGCGAAGGTTCTCTTCCTAACAAACAAGATCAAACTCTTAAACTTAGGAAGAAACTTAGCTAGCGCGCGAAAACAAGAAAAAATCTCGGGAATTGAACTTCAAATTTGTCCAGATAACATACAAAATTACGAGTAAATTTTTTTGATAAATTCTCATGTTCGGATTTCGAAGTCATAATCGGATTTGAATATCATATTTTACTAACAAAATAACAACATTGTTCCTTATATAGGAAAATAATTACAAGGCAAATGCCGATTACAAAGATCAAAGAGATGGCTATGAAAAAGCCAGACTATGGTTACAAGAATCAAAGAGATGATTTCAAAAAGCCAAACAACGGTTACAAGAATCAAAGAGATGACTCATAAAAAGCCAAACGGCGATTACTAGAATCAAAAAGATGTTTCTGAAAAATGCGGAGACGAAAGTATAAGAAACAGACAAAAGAAAAATTAATTCCTAGTCTGACTATTGCTGTTGAAGCTTCACCAATCTCGAACACTGGAATGACCAAGTCTCCAGGAAGCAATGGCGTCAAGTTCTCCCTATTGACAATTTCCTTGAACTCATTCGCCTTAGCAGTCATCAATTTCATAACTGCTGCAGGGATGTTGACACCTCGACCGAATAGCAGTTCGAGAACAATAGTTGACCCAAGGTATTTGGTATAAGACAGCCGGGCCTCCAGGTGAAGCGCTCGAAAAGTTGATCATGAAGATCTTGGAAGATCTTCTTCTTCTTCTCGTCACTCAGAACCTAGCGTAGCCGGGAGTCGAATTTCTCCTTCATGGAGTCCGACTCGGTCTGAAGCCCCTGGAGCTTGTCATTGGCTTTCACGGTAGATTTGAAGGCGATGTTTAGATCAGACTCGACACAGCTAAGCGACTCCTCCAAAGCCGCATTCTTTTCCTCCAACTGAAGAATATTTTCACGCTCTATCTTCAACTTATCTTTAACACGAGCGAGTTCCTCTTCGGCAGCAATGAGTCTAGACTTGGCCTCCACTGCTTCGAGATGAGTTTGGCCAACTTGGCCAAAAAGGTTAGAATTCCTCCGGATGTTTCCATCTGGGTTGGCGCGGAACCTCTCCTGCTCCAACATAATGCTGTTCAGAAAGGCGATAAATTATAGAGACTTCGAAAAAGTAAAAGTTAGAAATGGTAAAATGGAAATAACAATGAAATCAAACTCGGCAAAAGAAACTCATCCAGAACATCAAGTACGCAGCCTCTTCGTACTCCTCGCGATTCTCCATTTGATCCGGAAAAGGGAGACACTCTAAAGAAATCTTGATCTGACGCATCAAATCACCGCACTCCGTTCGAAACTCCAAAATAGACCTCAAATCGGAGTGGTTGTGGGAGAAGCGGAAATCGGGAACACCCCTTCCTCTCCCTCGAGAAATGCTAGAAGAGCCACCCTAACTAGCACTTCGAGGAGAAGTGATCCTAGTCGGATCAACCCTTGTTCTCTTCGCAGGTCACAAATTTCCGTGACCAGATTATGAGGGGACTTCGACAATGTCCCGAGTCAGGGCATTAGAGGATCTAGTAACCCCAGAGGATCCTCTAGAAGGACGAACGTCCATCCCTTCAAGAGCAGTGTTTAAACCCTTTTCAACGTTTGAGAGTCTAAAATCATCGAGATCCATTTTCTTTTGAAGATAAAGAGTTTGAAAGAAAACCACAAAGTTTTGGAATTCGGAAGATAACTTCGTAGAAAAGACGAGAACAAAGTTAGAGAAGTTTGTGTGCAAGAATGATGTGAATGGTAAAAGAAGGATAACGCAGTATTTATAGAAATGTACTGAAAGCCGAAACGACGCTAAACAGTAATTATTATTCAAGGGGTGAAAACTGAGGAAACAGCTGGAGTAACCAAATCACGGACTGACACGTGGACCGAAGATTCTAGAAGCATGTAAACTTCCCGACTCAGAAATTTCATCACAATTTTTCGAGTCAGGGGAGGACAATTATTGGAGGTGGATCCGAGATCCCACTTCTGTCCACAAGAAATAATGGGCGAATATTCTAAGTCATGAACTCGGCAGGATTATTGAGGTGTCAACTCGGATATCTTCGATCTACTTGGAAGAATTTTTTCTCGAAAGTGCGTTAAGCTTGAAAGAAGTCAAACAACATGTCATCAAACAAAGAAATGAAAATTTTCCTATTCCAACATGGAAAATTTCCGAAAATCTAGCTAAAATCCTCTAGATAGAATCATATATAGACAATTGTAATATTTCATTTTTGCAAACTACTTTGTAACCGCCTCTATGATCTATAAATAGAGGAGAAGATCCTTTGAACAAGGGATCGGCTTTTTGAGATACACATCAAGCGAATGAATCATATTCGGCAATCATCTTTATTTCATTGGCAATATACTTATTCCCTTCAAATTCTTAAGAGTCCTTGCCCTTTCTTCCATCTCTTTAATCAGAATTTTGGATTTAGCCACTTTTTGCTAGACCCGGTTCGAACAAGCTAGTAGGTAATAACATTGATATTTATTTTATAATATTTTAGTAATGTCAAAGTTCTAGTACAAAAGTATATATCTTACATATTACAGCGGAAGACAATTTATTTTAACCGTGTTATAAACTTTAGGAGAAAATTAACATATGGTTTATAACAACCCTTAAAAATAGGAAATTAGTTTTGTTGCAAATTTTTATATAAAATTCAAAATCAATAAAGATTTAATAAATAAATCTCCAAAAAACTAAAATTTAATTTACAAAAAAATCGGGTACAAAATCGGTTATTGATTTAGTTACGGTTTGGGTTTGGATTCGATTTTCGGGTACATATATTTTGGACCTACTTTGGTATTTTGTTGAGTTCGGTTCCTCTAATTTGGTATTTTGGTAGGCTGTTCTAAGACTTATTCGGGTATTTTAAATTTTTGAACAGAGTTCGGTTTGGTATTGATCGAGTTCAGGGTTGTGTATTTTTATATAAAAATTCAAAATTAAAAAAGATTTAAATAGAAAAAAATTTTAAAAGCTAAAATTTGGTTATTGATTTTGTTTTGATTCGAGTTAGGTTAGTTTTTCATATACATAGATTTAGGATCTATTTGGGTAATTTGTCTAGTTCAATTCCTCTATTTCGGGTTGATTTCGGTTTGGGTTTAGGACCTCTAAAACAACATCTCGAAAATAATATTCAAAACGTCTACCTAAAAAAGTCAAAATTAATAATAATAATTTAAATAAGAAATATTCTAAAAAGAACATTACTTTTTATGTTAGTCTTACGTATACATTATACATTATAATATTCTTTAATTCAAAAAAGAACATCAATTCAAAATATATGTTTTTGGTATCGATCTTGGGTTGATCCCATAATTTAACTCTTTTGATAATATAATTATTCGGCTTTGGAAAATTTTGTTTTCATGTTAGTCTTATTTATTTTTCAATTTCAAATTTGATTCTTGATTCACTTCGAATTCTGATTTGAATTTGGTTTTCTGGAAACATAAGATTCATTCTGGTGTTTTGGTGGGGTTGGTTTCTCTAATTCAGTTTTTTGGTTCTATTGATTCAACACTTATTTGTGTATTTTTACTTTTTAAATCGGGTTTCGTTCGGTATAGATCGAGTTTGGGTTCAGGTTCGAGAATTTTTATATGAAATTTCAAAATTAAAAAAATTTATTAGAAAAACTCTAAAAAGCTAAAATTGGTTCTTTATTTGGTTTCGGTTCGGATTCAGGTTCGATTTTTTTAGTACATCCATTTAGATATTTTGTCGGGTTCGGTTCCTCTACTTCAGATCAATTTCGGTTCAGGTTTCGAACCTCTAAAACAACATCTTGAAAATAATATTCCAAAATATTAACACAGTTAGGATAGTACCCACGCTTAAAGTGTGGGTGATAAAATGTTTTTTTTATAAAAAATTAATAAATTTTTTTGTAGATAGTATGAAACAGATATTAAAAATTTTGTTTATTGAATAATAGTATATACAATATATAACAGAACATAGATTTGTCTTTCATATTAGCAGTATATATGCTCGGGCTTAGAACACATATAATATTTGCTGGCTTTGTTTTATAGATTTATGGATTTTTTATAACATCGCATAACTTGTACTTGTATAAAAATATAACAGCTAGATAGTTTATATATTGAAATCTAGATTGCTTTCATCTTTCGTATATAATATAGTAATCATGTAGAATTTATACAAAGAAACTAAGCTTGAAAACAGCTGATAAATTAAGCGACTCTTCACATAGAATATTAATAAAAATTTAGAAAATTTTATTTTATAGTATAGTTACAAAAATAATAATTATAATAAATGCTGTAAAGAAAATATAAAATTTGAAAACATTTTTTACTGAAAATTCTTTTTAAAACAGATACAAATAAGAAAAGATATGCCCAAATAATTTAATTTTGAAAAGATATGCTATAAAAAAAACATAAACCACAAAGGTCCAACATTTAAAATTGCCATTTGAATAACCATTATCTTTCTCGGTGGTACATTCAATTTGGTCTAGCCCTAAACAGATCCAAGAAACAGAGCTCAGCTCAAACGACCATAATTGAAAATATCACCAACGTGTAAGCTGAGAAATTACAGCATCCTGTCCAATGGTCACTGCAAAATAATAACATCAAAGAATATAATTGGCCAAATTTATACACTTTAAAAAGGTCTCGGCATTATTTTCTTTCTCTACAACAGCAGAAACATGACATGAATCAAAATTATGGCTTTACTAAAAACTGCAGAGAAATATTTTCTTTTCCTAATTTGACATAATCAAATAGACATTAGTAATCACCTGAAGTTCCAGTATTTACACTGCCACTATCTTCTGAATCTCCCTTTATATTCTTTGCATACTCTACAACCATGCAAACACAAAATTAACTGAGAAATCGCAGACAATTCTCCTTCTGTTAGAATATTTTTCAACAGTACCTCAATGTTGGAGCTATTACAATGCAGATCTCCTCAAAGGATGATACGGCTTGGATGTACTATCTATCAAAAACATACAATCAATAAATAAGCAATAGATCCATAAAATCACTTAAAAGTATAGAATATCCCAAGTATTCAACGTCAGACCGAAAAGTTTCCAAATTTCAACTGCTTATGTATCAGATCACAAGCAAAGGAGTAAACCTGGAGATCACACATGAAGTCCCTGCAGCTACGACTCTGATGTCATCAAACACTAACCATTCGACTCTGATGTCATCAAACACTAACCATTCGACTCTGATGTCATCAAACACTAAGTCACTAACGTGTTAGTAACACCATATCAGAAATAAATAATAGATTTATGTACTTAGTAGTCAACTAATATGTATGTACTTACAGAGTTTCCAAGTATTAGCTTGATGGATTCACCATTCGTTCGCGAATACTGTCTCCAATAGTTGAGGATCTTGGCTTTGTCTCTGTGATCTTGCCAAGACTTCAAATAAATAAGAGAGCTTAGGAAGTTTACCACCGTGATGGAGCGTGAGCCAAGGAGAACTACAATGTAAAAGACAAAACAAAACAGAAACCCTAAAATTCAATTGCTCCATCTCTGATCAACAGAGATCCAAACGCAAAATATTTTAAAACATTGTAATACAGAACTAAGATTAACCGTAACACATGCACTCATTATACTAATCAGATTCTTCAGATATAAAACAATTTAGTAAAAACCATAGATTTATTTATCACCTCTTTGGGTTTTTGTTAAAGTTGTTTAAGTGTTTGTTCAAATGAAACAAAATCCATTTGTATCATTCCTCTAAAAGTGTTCCTTGTAAAGAGATTTAACATGTACTTATTTACCTCAACAAAAACCACACTTTTGGAGCAATCAAACTGCGCATATCGAAACAGGATGAGGGAAACTTCATCACGCTATCAAACTATGATATAAGATTCTATTTTAAAATAGTACCGTTAAGCTATAAGATGATTCTACTTCACCAGTTTTTTTGGTTGTGACAGTAGCTTCATCGTCTCACCGAATCCCGGTCTTGTCTTCACCAGAAAACATTTTCGTTAGTTTCTTCTCGGTGAAATCACCTTCTTCTTCAATCGTTCCTACAAAAAGATATCCTACAAAATGATATAATTTAGTCATCAATTCATCGAACAGGTGGCAGGCTATTTCAAAAACCAAAAATCAAGCTAAAATTCTATCCGATTAGCGATCAAAACCATTGATATTTATACACTCCAATTGTAGTGATATTTTGTTTCATCATATAAATTGATAAGCTTATAGGTGATCTCTAACTTATCAGTTCTTCTGTCCCCAGAACAGCAATTATGTTCTTCTCCTTTGCTCAACATTGTACACTTTAAACTCATAACTACTGTTAAAAGTAAACACAGACCCACAAAGAGATGAAAAAAAGTAAAACTGTAATGAATAAACCAATACCCTTTCAAAGGAACTCAGAAGAAGAAGACCCAAAACCACAAATGGAAAAAGAGCAAGATAACGAAGATACCCATTAGAGTCAGATCACTACAGGAGAAGAAAATACAATCAGGAGCGTCTGTGCCAAGCTTAGAATGATCAGAATTTTGATCATCATCAATTTTATAGAATTTCTTTTTCAGCTAATTGCTTCCTCCACCTCCTCCTTCTAAATCTTCCTCGTCTCTCTCCGGCTCCAATATGGAATGCATGACTAAACCAAGAAAAAAAACAGGAACTTGAGAGTAAGGTAAAACAAAATTATCCTTCTAAGAGACACGCAAAGCAAAGGAATTTTCGAAGTTGATACCTTGTTGCCGAATCGGCTCGGACTTTGAAACGTAGTTTTCAATGCATAAACAGAAAACGAAGCTTTTAAGAAATTAAACTGTTATTCGAAAAAGAAAATGAGAATAATCGTGGAGTATGTGTTAGTTGGGGAGAAAATATTGGGTAGAGCAAAACGTGGATTATTGATCGTTGCAAACTGAATTGCTAAAAAAATACAGCTGGTTAAAAATAGATTAAACAACAGTAACTCAGCATATTTAAAATTATTACTGCTTCCCTAAAGGTACTTCTATTTTAATAAGGAGGGATTCTAACAATATAAATGAACATAGTTTAAAAACAATCAAAACAAGTAAATGAACTATTACCATTTCAAAATCAAACTACATTGCGTGAGAGTAAACTATTTTCGTTAGCCGAAGACAATTAAAACTTGATCCATTTTTGTTTGCCCCAAATTGAGAAACATTTGAACCCTGATTTCACAAATCCCAAAATAAAAATCCAACCCGTTTTTCAAAAATCCCATAATCAAAATTCAACCTATTTTCGTATCTCCCAGAACTGTATTTTTGAAATTCGTCAATGTCAAAGGTTTAATCTGAGCATTAAATCATGAGCAATCATCTGTTTCGAAATTTGGAATACACATCGAAAGTGAAAGAGGATCCTCAATGAGAAGCTCTGTCGAAGTGGTCTTTGGTCTGAAAAATTATTCGGCTAAACACTGTAATGTTTGTGTACATAACAGAACATGATTTAGAAGAAGACAAATGTTATGCTGTTGTCTTAAAAAATAATTACTAAAAAATAGTGGTTAAATATACAGAGAAATGGAGTCATGAACTCATAATATAAAGAGAAATGGATTTAAAGAGTTTGGCATTTAGAGTTTGACATTTAGAGGGATGAATGAATGGGTTGGATTTTGAGAAAATTTTGTAATCGTGCAGTTAGGGTTCATGATGGAGAAAAATTTGAGAATTTGGTTTTTTATCTTTCTCCAATAAGGTTGGACAATAATTAACAAATGAAATTGGGTTAAAATGGTTTAAATTAATGAAATTGGTTTAATTCGCGATTATGGTACGATTAGGCTTAATTTGGTGGGGAAATTGATACCCAATTTATGGAGAGGGGGAAATTTAAAAAATTAACTTGTGTTGAGGGAGAAATTAGTTTCCAAATTCCAGGGGAAAATTAAAGAGGCTCATACTTCGTGTAAGTCTGGTGCTATATGATACTTTCGAGGAGGATTTAGATCGTTGACCTTTTGACAATGTTTTATCTTGATAATTTCATGATCTATGTGGTTTGGACTTCCACAGAATATGGAATTTGGTACCCAAATTTTGAAACTTTATATCAATCAGAAAGGTGTATGGTCACCATTTTCATCAAAGGTAAGGGAATTTAATTTTTGTTGTTTATATAAAAGTCATCTTGATAGTGTTGGTGTATGGTTCTTGTAAGTGAAGCATTTTTATTTTTCACAAAAATCAAATTATAGCTGCTTTCTTTACTTTATAAGTTTTCATATACCTAAACTTATATATTAGTGACGAAAAAAAAACTTATCTTTATTAGAGCAGAAAGATATATAAGTCTATTCAAAATGCAACATTACAAGTGTAGTGGTGCTGTTGGTTGGAATAAAGAGGTAAATAATTGTTTGACTATGCCGAAGAATGAGGTTAGTGTTGAATTTCACTTTATATGTGACTAAGAGCATCTCCAATGAGAGTTCTTAAGTGAGGTTCTTAGTCTTTAACGCATTTAATTAAATAAAAAATGCGGTAAATGTAAAGAACTGTCTATTTTAGAACCTTTAAGAGATGATGATGTGTCAACTCTGTATTGGTTGAATGCTATTGGCTGAGGAAAAAAAAAATTTCACCCTTGGATTGCATTCCACTCATTTTGTCGAAAAAATTTTCTTTCTCTCTTCTCCTCTATCAACAATGGCGGAATCGGTTTTCATAAAGCTAAGAGATGATGGCGAAGAATGTGAGCCCGCTCCAGCTCTCGCCTTATAGAAGAAACTGTAGCTTCCCCCTTTGGACTTGTTGTCTCTGGCTATCTTCTTTCAAATCTATCTTCTTCAATTTTGGCTACAAAATCCAAGTCAAGTACAGTCTCAAACCCTATTTCTACTATATTTGATCTCGAAATTTCTTAAATATTGGTATGGTAAGACCCTTTTTTGGTAAGAGCTTTGATTTTGATCCACTTTGTGATGCAGGGGTCTTGTTCTGATCACATTCTCGCGAAGTCCTTCATTCTATTTACAATTTTAAAAGCAAAAAGGAATTGTTGTCTCTTCATCTTCAAAATGGTATTTTTTAAGAAAATTTTGTTTCCTTTAATTTTTCTAAATACAATCCTAACTTTTCTAGTAGTTCGACTGCTTGTACTATCTTGAAAGCTTTCCTTTTTATATACCAATTGGTTTTGATTTGAAGGATTTGTATTTTGGATTGTTACACTGATCCACTAGGCTGGAATGATCAACCATCAACTGGTGTTAGTGAATGTTCAAGTTTGATTAAGCTACATAAGTGTGTGAGTGACTTGAAAAAGCTTTTCTCTTCATCCATTGAAGCAGGAAGATGTAGTTATTTTACTTTTCATCCTTCTCAATTGGATCATAATGATATAAGGACTATATGAGATTAGAGCTAGTTATTTTGCTGCAGAATTGGTTGGAGTTGGAAAAATACTGTTCTGTATTGCCATAGATTCGGTAAGCAAGCTTTTCAGGTTGAGTTTAAAATATCACCTACAGAAGACAGAAGTAACTCTATACTCTGTAATATTATTGGGGAAAAGGAGAAACTCAAAAATCCAGATAGGTTAAAGAAGAAGAAGCCTACCTTCGTAAAGTGCAATATCCTAATTTTGTCGATTGTTAGTTTGGTTACCTCCACACATCTTTAGGGAAAACGACCAATTTCTATTTGAACTTTTCTCGTCGTGTCGAATTTCATATGAACTTTTGGACCCGGTATTTTTCAAAGTTTAGTGCAAAAAGTTCAAATTCTCTACACAAACTTTTTCTTTTGTGCCAAAATACATTGACCAAACGGGACGTTAGTCAACCGTTAATAATCCATTTTTTATGACACATGTAATCTGATGTGGCATACTCCACAAGTGAGTTGGCGGAAAAATGGCCAATTTCTCACTCAAATTTTTTAATAGTGTCGATTTCTACACAAACTTTCTCATTTGTGCCAAATACATGTTGACTAAACGGGCTATTAGTAAAGAATTAATTATCTATTTGTATGACACTTATAAAATGATGTGGTATAGATCAAACGTCAGGTGGCACTCTTGAAAGACAAAATGAAACGACATTGTTTCAATTTGCTGAGAAAGGAAAAAAACCTAAATTTTTTTAAATCTCTAACAAAAAAATTGACCGACTCAAAAATCTGCAGTTCATCTATATACAGTAATCAAGCGATTACACATGACCTTGAGAAAAAGAAGATGAATATCAAACTGGATAATTTTAACAAAATTTTCAAAAGGAAGTTAACACTGTTCTAATGTTAAAAATTTGTAAACTTTCAAAAGGAAGATAATATTTGTTCTAATGTTAGAAATTTGTAAACTTTCAAAAGGAAGATAAACTAGACTATTTTAACAAAACTGAATAGCAAACTGCAATTCATCTGTGTACGCTATGCCTTGTATCTCTAGTGGGAACCGTAATAACCATCGGAGATACAAGGCTTGCATGGAAGATTAGGGTTAAATTTACTGCCACGCTACACAAGTTTGTATGACACATGTAAAGTGATGTGACATTGTTGAAAGAAAAAGTAAATCGATGTCGTTTCGTTTTGTAAAGTGAGGAAAAAACAAACTTGAGACTTTTGAAAGTTTTGTTAAGATAGTCCAATTTGATCTTCATCGTCTTTTTTTTGAGGTGATGTGTAATCGCTTGATTACCGTACACAAATTAATTGCATATTTTGAGTTGGTAAATTTCTTATGGATTTAGTTATAATGTTAGGGATTTAAAATAATTTAGGTTTTTTTCTTTTTTCAGCAAAATGAAACAAAATCATATTATTTTGTCTTTCAATAGTGCCACATGACGTCTGATTTATGTCACATCACTTTATAAATATCATACAAACAGATAATTAACACTTTACTAATAGCCCGTTTAGTCAACATGTGTTTGACACAAATGAGAAAGTTCGTGTAGAAATCGGCACTATTAAAAAAATTGAGTGAGAAATTTACCAATTTTCCGCCAACTTACTTCTGGAGTATGCCACATCATATTACATGTGTCATAAAAATGGATTATTAACGGTTGACTAACGTCCCATTTGGTTGATGTGTATTTTGGCACAAAAGAAAAAGTTTGTGTATAGAATTTGAATTTTTTGCACTAAAATTTGAAAAATATCGAGTTCAAAAGTTCATATAGAATTCGGCACGACGAGAAAAGTTCAGATAGAAATTGGACGTTTTCCCCACATCTTTAAATTTCCTTTGTTTTCACATGAGTCTGGTTAATAGATATATACTTGGCGAAGAAATTTAGAAAGAGGGTTAAAGATCATGGCATATTCTGTTCTTGCTCTTTGGATCATATTTCTTTAACTCTATGTGGTAGTGATTGCAATTGTGGGTATGTTTCAAACCAGTTTATGCATTCTCTAATACCAGTGGCTAGAATTAAGTACCTGATATTAAATCTTTAGATGGGACACTAAGAAATATAACAGGTTTGTTCTTGAATTTGATTAACTTTGTTGTTTTGTTCTGTTTCCAGGAATATCATAGGAGGAGGCTAGGTATGATTCCTTTAGTTACATCGAGTATGACTCTGATGATGGTTCAGATAACAATGTCTTTGAAGGTAAAAAGATTTGGTTTGACAAAACTAGAGATATTGATTTGTGATTTGTGTCTGAAGAACATGATTCTTTTTTGGCAGATGCAAAGTGGCTGATGAATCTCATCATGAAACTTTCAAGTCTACTACTTGTGAAGATCATCAAAGTGATGTTGGAGGTGGATCTGAGATCCCACTTCGGTCCATTATAGACAATCATCCGAAAAGTGCTAAGTGTGGAACTCGGAGAAGCTATCAAAGTTCCATCTCGGTTGCACAAATGACAACTCAGAAGAGCATCTTCTTGGATAAATATCAAAAAGAAGAGCGAACTCGGAAGACACGTCAAAAGCAAAAAATAAAAATTTTCCTATTCTGACTTGGAAAATTTCCTAAAATCTAGGCAGTCTGTTATGACCTAAACAAATTGTAATATTTCCTTATTTGTTTAGAATTGTAAACCGCCTCTATAATCTATAAATAGAGGCAAAGGTCCTTCGAAAAAGGGATTTGCTTTTTGATACGGATTAAGCAATAATACGAACTCGGCATTATCTTTGACTTCATACTTCTCTCTTCCAAACCTTAAGAGTTTATTGCCCGTTTTCCCTCTAATTATTTAAAGAGGAGGATCAAAACACCTTGTGCTAGATCCGACTCGAACAGTTGGCGCCGTCTGTGGGGAAGATCGAAGAAAGTTCTATACAAGTTAGTAGGGAATCGCCAAGTCAACAACAACATCCTCTAGCAATCTCGTAAACAAATCACCAGATATGAGGGCTTTGGAGCCACTTCCAGAGCAAACTGATCCGACTATTGGATCAATTCATAATCCAACAAAGACTCAGCTAGAGTCCACTGAACAGCTTCCCAATCCATCGGTCCAGTCACCGACTCTAGTAATGTTGTTGCGAAATTTGATAAGGCAACAAAAGGCAGCTGATTAAAGAAACTCAGAGCGTTTTGACCGGATTGAGGCATACGTAGTAACGTGTGGGAACGACTTTACTCCCACACAAGGAACCTGACCTCACGAAGAAACGCTAGCAAGTGTGCAACGAAATCTATTTTGAGATATGTATGTTTCATTGCCGAATGCTGCTTTGGGATAGGCACAACTCCCAACTTAGCAAAATCTGACAATGCCAACAGCACTAGACGCCGCCACCGTTTTACGGATGATAGACGACGTAAAGTTGCAGTTTCATCAAGCAACCACTACCGCACCCGAGATTGGGAGAATACTTGCTCAAGCTCGGAACTCGTCGTTCTCACAGAGACTAAGGAGAGTCTCGGTCAATTGAAGCTTTAAAGCGAGATACCCTCTTTATGATGGGACCTCTGAACCTCTGGAATTCATGAATGCCTTCTATCGAAGGATTTTACCAGCCGTATCCTTTGAAGGATTCAACCAACTTGCCGAGTTATTCATGAAACAATATGCCATATTCGTGAACCAAGATACCTTAACTGCCGAGTTGAGATCTTAAAGGCAACAAGCGGACGAGTCTCTGAAGTCATATCTCGAACGATTCAGGAAGATCATGACAAAAGCAAAAGTGAGCGATGATGTCACCATCGAAGCCCTGAGAATCGGAATTGTGAACAACGAGGCTTTGCAGCCAGACCTTCACGTAAACCGACCTCAGACCATCTCGGACGCTCTGTGCAAAGCCGCGAGACACGCTGAGTACTTAAAAGAAAAACGAATCCTCTCGAGGAGTCAAAAGACTTAACAAGATTCCGGAGTCATGGAATCAAAAGAAGAGTACCAACCCCGCAACTGCTTTCCAAGTCGGAGAAGCCAATACTCTAATTGGAAGAAAACCGTGGAACAATACTTATAATCGCAACGAGTATTGTGCCTACCATAATCAGAATGGTCATTCGACTTCAAAATGTAAACAGCTTCAGGAATTACTAGCCGATAAGTACTCTAAAAGCAAGTTGACTATCTCGGAAGAAGAAATCGAGAAGTTCAAGGCATAGAAAAAGAAGGAAACCGAGATGCGAGATGCAGCAGTCAAAGCAGCCAACCTGGAAGGCATTGCAGCTGGTAGTTCAAAGCATGCCAAACTTGTAGAAGAGGAATCCAGCTCGGAATCTCCTCGAGTCAAAGTAAATGTCATTATGGGAGGATTGCAATCCTGTAATGATATTGTATAATCAATGAAGAAGTACGAGCTGAAAGTTGTAGCCGCAGTAAACTTCAACTTACCTGACAAATTCGAAACTCTGAAGTTGGTGGATTCTGACATAAACTTTACCACGAAAGATGTCAAAGGAGTATGTTTTCCCCATAATGATCCACTGGTCGTCAAACTCAAAGACGCAGATTGCGATGTTTCGAGAATACTTATCAACACTGGAAGTTCAGTCGACTTGATTTTCAAAAAGACGCTAGACAAGATAGCGCTACCGGATCTCAGAATCAAGCCGATCGATATAATGCTAACCGTGTTTGATGGAAGCTCCATACATGCAATGGGAATAGTTAAACTTGTTATCGGAGTAGCAGGAATTACGACGTGGTTCGAACTCCTAGTGGTAGACAAACCACCGATATACAACATGATCTTGGGAACTCTATGGATACATACCATGAAGGCAATGCCATCAAGCAACCATCAATGTGTGAAGATTCCAATAGATCAAGAAGTCTATACACTTCGAGGAGATCAGTGAGTTTCGCGTACATGTTTCATTGATGAGTTGAAACTCCGGAATAAATCGTGTATAGTCACGACTTTGATAAGTAAAAAGGGAATCTCTGAGCCACCACTTCTCGAGAAGCCAGATCAATCAACTGTTGAACTCGTCAACATTGTTCTCACCGACTTTACAAGATGCGTCAGCAACGGGATTAATCTAAGCAAACCAATATGGGAAAAGTTAATCCAACTACTTGAGCAGAATATAACGACATACGCATAGACAACGCAAGACATGCCAGGGATTGATCCCACAATCACAAGTCATAGGCTTAATGTCGATCCAACTTACAAGCCAATCAAGTAGAAAAGGCGTAAACTCGGACCAGAGATAACTGAAGCCGTCATTAACAAAGTCAAAATGTTAACGAAAGCCGCCCGAAATGGTTGGCTAACCCAGTCGTAGTCCCTAGAAAAATGGAAAATGGAGGGTCTGCATTTACTTTACCGACCTCAACAAAGCATGTTCGTAAGATAGTTTTCCTTTGCCAAGAATCGACCGAATCATCGAAGCAACAGTCGGGAACGAGTTGCTATCTTTCATGGATGCATTCTTAGGACATAACCAAATTTGAATGCACCCTGACAACATGGAGAAAACCTCGTTCATAACAGAACGAGGAACATATTGCTACAAGGTTATGCAATTCGGCTTGAAGAACGCCGGAGCTACATACCTGCGGCTAGTAAATAGGATGTTTACAGACCAAGTCGGGCAAACAATGGAAATGTACATTGATGATATGCTAGTCAAATCTAAGAAAGTCGAAGATCATGTTGAACATCTCTCTCGGTGTTTTCAAACTCTGAACAAGTATCAGATGAAGCTCAACCCAACCAAAAACACCTTTGGTGTCACCTCGGGAGAATTCCTTGGTTACATAGTAACACAAAGAGGAATAGAAGCAAACCCAAAAAAAATCAAGGCAGTCGAAGGAATACCTTCTCCGAAGAATGAGTGTGAAGTCCAAAGGTTGATGAGACGAATTGCAACTTTGAATAGATTCATCTCTCGGTGAACAGACAAGTGCCTCCCATTCTACCAACTATTAAGAGGAAACAAAAGCTTCGAATGGGATGAGGAATGCGAGAAGGTATTTTTTGAGTTAAAGGAATATCTTTCAACTCCACTGATTTTGGCTAAACCAAGAAGATAGAAAGCCATTATATATTTACATAGCGGTCTCACCTTCAGCCGTAAGCATTGTCTTAGTTTGAGAAGATAGAGGGATACAATATCCCATATTCTACACAAGCAAGTCGCTCGATGGAGTCAAATCTTGGTATCTGAAAACAGCAAAGTTTGCACTCGCAGTTAGCACCTCGGCAAGAAAATTGCGCCCATACTTCCAATCTCATACGATTATCGTACTTACCAACCATCCATTGCGGATGATATTGCACAACCCAAATCAATCTGGAAGATTAACAAAGTAGACAATCAAACTCAGTGAGTACGACATCGAGTTCAAAGGAAGAACTAGCGCGAAGTCTCAAGTCTTAGCCGACTTCATATTAGAGTTATCACCAGAACTAAAGCCTTTGAAGTCGTACGAGAATCCAAAGATTTGGACGTTGTACGTCGATGGATTGTCCTTGCAACACGGTTCCGGAGTTGGAATCCAACTTGAAACTCCAACCAGAGAAGCTTTAGAGCAATCTTTCCGCTAAGCTTTTCCAGCGTCAAACAACGAGGCAGAGTATGAGGCTTTAATTACTAGGATCAGATTAGGAAAAGAAATCGAGGCTGCAGAGGTCGAGTGCTTGTGCAATTCGTAACTAGTCGTTAATCAAGTCAACAGAGGGTATGACACGAAGAACGAATAGATGGAAGCATACTTGAAAATCGTAAAGGACCTTACTAAAGATTTACGATTCAAAGTAAACAAACTGTCTAAATCGGAGAACACAACGGCAGATGCATTAGCGGCTCTAGCATCAACATTGGATCATGTTCAAAGGAGAATCATCCCAGTTGAAAGCATCGATAAACCAAGTATTGATTAACCAAAAGGAGACTTTCGGATTGTTACTGTAATTACCTACAACAAAGATGACCATGATACCGAGATGTCAATTGCATCACAGTATGAAGAAGTTAAGATTGATTGGCGAGATAAGATATTGGCTTATATCATCGATGGTGAGGCCCCCGAATATAGATGGAAAACAAGACGCCTCAAAGCAAAAATGTGCATTCTACACTCAAGTTGATGGAAAGTTATACCGACGGAGCACAAACATAATACTACTAACTTGTATTCTCAGCGACGAGATAATAGAAGTAATACAAAACACTTATGAAGGAGTAGGAGGACATCATGCGAGTGGACGATTACTTGTACACAAGATACGAACTCTCAGGTACTTCTAGCCCACAATGGCGCAAGACTGCAGACAATACACCACAAAGTGTGACAAATGCCAACGACATGCACACATAATTCATACTCCAACTGAAGCACTGACATCCTCAATCATGCCTTATCCATTCATGCAATGGGCAATGGATATAATCGGGCCTTTACCTTCATCACAACAAAAAAGTTTTATTCTCGTTATGACCGATTATTTCTCAAAATGGATAGAAGCAGAAGCCTACACTCAAATCAAACACAAGGATGTAGTTAAATTTGTGTGGAAGAACATCATATACCAACATGGATTACCATACGAAATTGTCATTGATAATGGATCTCAATTCATCTCGGCCAAATTTTCAAATTCTTGTGCCAAATGGAATATTCACATCAGCAAATCAACTCCAAGAATTCCTCAAGGCAATGGGCAAGCCGAAGCAACGAATAAGGAGATCCTAGACGGGATAAAAAAGAGACTTGAAGAAAAGAAAGGGAATTGGTCAGACGAGTTTGATAGACTATTATGGTCACATCGGACTACCCCAAGATGATCAACTGGCCGAACTCCTTTCTCACTTTTGCATGGGATGAAAGCAATGGCACCCGCCGAAGCTTCAGTTCCAACATTAAGGCGAATCCATTCCCCTGAGAATGAAGAAGCAAACAACGAAGCAATGACAACAAATATTTGATGAGTTGAAAGAAAATCAAGACAATGCATTACTTCGGATACAAAACTATCAACAACAAGCAGCAAAGTACTACAACAAGAAAGTTCGAGGTAGACATTTCGCAGTCGTTGATCTCATACTCAGAAAAGTTTTTCAAAACACGACAGAAGTAAATGCCGGGAAACTCGGTGCTAATTGGGAATGACCTACATAATCACCAAAGTGGTCAAACCCAGTGTCTACGATATCACAACGATGGAAGGAGCAATAATTCCAAGGAGTTGGAACTCCATCAACCTCAAGCGCTATTACTACTAAAACGCAAACGCAACCTCGGTGTCAAGATGCACTTCATGATGCGTCATTAAGATAATTAATATGTAATCAGAACTACGTTTTGACTTGATCCCTTCGGGGTACGTAGGTAACCTTTGAGTGCATCTATAAATCTATAAAAATATTATAAGTCCTTTCTTGGTAAAAAAAAAAAAAAACAAGCCTGAAAATCGCTAATGCCGAGACCCTACTCTCAATACTAGACGAGTCTTAAAACCTCGCACAAACCAAACCAAGTCTTAAACCCACACACGCATCTTTTTGAGTCTTAAAACTTCGCTCAATTCAATTCAAATCTTACAATCTCGAACGCCGAGACCTTACTCTTAAATCAATTCGAGTCTTAAAACCTCACATGAACTAAACCGAGTCTTAGAACCTCACATGCATCTCGTTGAGTCTTAAAACCTCACTCAATCCAATCCGAGTCTTAAAATCTCAAAATCTCATTAATAATAGAGCTAAGTCTAAGAACCTCTCTAAAGCCAAGATCAAGTTCTCACAATACGAGATCAAATTCTCACATTTAGCCAAGATTTACTTATGACAAACAACAAAACGCAAGATTTTGTACAGAATACCGAGATCTAATTCTCAATAACGACAAAACGCAAGGTTTTGTACCAAAAACTGAGATCCAATTCACGATGCCGACAAAACACAAGGTTTTATACAGAAAACGGAGAGCATATTCTCAATCATGACAAAACGCAAGGTTTTGTATGGAAAACCGAGATCCAATTCTCGATGCCAACAAAACAAAAGCTTTTGTATAGACTACCGAGAACATATTCTCGATGACAATAAAACATAAAGTTTTGTACAGATAACTGAGATTAAATTCTCGATGACGACAAAGCATAAGGTTTTTTACAGATAACTGAGATCAAATTCTTGATGACAACAAAACATAAGTTTTGTACAGATATACCATTAAGCGAAACAAAACTTTATTTCATTCAAAGTTAATTTTTCTTTTTCGCCAAAACTAAAAAAAAAAAAAAGAGTATGATTTTGAGATCAAAACTTAAAGCATGAGTCTTAAAATCTCAGCTTCCAAATGCCAAAACGGCAAAATGTTCTCTTTCTAACAATCGGGATCTAAACTATCAAACTTAGAAGGGAACTCGGCTATCACAATTATAATCAATCTTGGAATAAAACTTTATCATTGTTCAAACTACCACAATCACCTTTCAAAAAAAACGAAGGGAGAGAAAGGCAGTTTTATGATTTCAACACTTCACTTCATTCGATAGACTTTATATTTACAATTTCCATTTTGCAGAAAGCAATTTACAAGTTCAAATTCGATTACAAGGAACCAAAAGAGGACGACTCTGAAGAAAGAGAGAATTCAATTAAAGATATAACTAAAAATTCTGGAACAAAATTGGCGATTGCAACTCCCAAATTAGCGTTCAGCATTTGAAGTTCGCCAGCTTCGAACTGCGGGACGACCAAGTCTCCAGGATGCAACGCCGTCAGATGCTCACTATTAACAAGTTCTTTGAACTTGTCTAACTCATCAGTCACCAGATTCGTCACTACTAAAGGTATGACAACACCTCGGCGATAAAGCAGTTTAAAAGCATTCAGCGACCCGAGATACTCGGCATACGACAACCTAGTTTCAAGATTATTCTCTAGATCATTAAACCGAGAAGCAATCATGTAAAAGCGCTCGGTTAGTTAATCGTGAAGGCCTTGGAAAATTTTCTTCTTCTCCGAAATCACGACTTGATGAAGTCGGGAATCAAAATCTTCCTTCATGGATTTCAACTCGGCCTCCAGCGTGTTCATATTATCATTGGCGTTCTCTACCGGCTTGAAGGCCTCACATCGGTTCGTATTAACGCAGCTTAGTGACTCCGTTAAAGCCGCATTCTGTTCCACCAACTTAAAAATGTTTTCAAGTTCTACCTTCAACTCGCCTTTTAGACAAGTAATTTCTTCCTTGGGAACAGAAAGCTTGGACCTGGCCTCCACTACTTCAAGGCTCTAATGACCAGCGAGATTATAACTACTCCGGACATTTCCTTCCATAATAGAACGAGACCTTTTTCGCTCCGATAAGATCCTGTTCGGACATGTGACAAGCTACAAAAAGCATAAAATCAGAAAATAGCCAAAAAGAAATTCTTAAAGATCCAACTCGGAGAAAAGAAAACTAACCCTAAAGAGCAAAAATGCAACCTCCTCGTATTCTTCCCAAGTTTGCATATGATCCGGGTGAGGAAGAAGCTCTACTGTAGTTATGATCTGACGCATCATATCAGCACACTCACTTCGAGACTCTAAAATCGGTCTCGAATCAGCATGGTTGTGAGTAAAGTGAAAGTTGGAAGAACCTCTCCTTCTCCGACCCGATGTATTAGAGGAACCTCCCCTAGAAGCACCTCTGGACGGAACAATGCTCAGAGAATCCGTCCTAGGCTTCTTAGAAGGCCTAGAGCTACTTTGATCCGACCCCAACAACGATGATGTCTCGAGTTGGGACAGGAGAAGAACCAGAGGCCCTAGCAGCGTTTCCAGAAGGGCAAATGTTAGCCCTATCCAAAGTAGTATTAAGATTGTCTTCAATGTCTGGGATTTTAAAGTTTAAGCAAAGGAACAAGTTTAAGAAGATTAGAAGAATTTAACTCGGAGGAAGAAGTTTAAGCAAATTAGTTACAGAAGCAAGTGAAAAGTAAAAGTAAAAAAGCACAGTGTTTATAAAGGGAATTACCGGCAGTTGAAACGACGTCAAATGGTAATTAATAAGTAGCGGGTCAAACCACTCAGCGCTCCAATCAGAATCCAACACATGGACCAAAGATTCCAGAAGCAGGAAACTCAACCGACTCAGAAATTCTTAAACAAAATTTTCCGAGTCTGGGGAGGGGGACAATTATTGGAGGTTGATCCGAGATCCTACTTCGTTCCACTGTAGAAAATCATTCAAAAATGCTAAGTGTGGAACTCGAAGAAGCTATCAAAATTCCATCTCGGTTGCACAAATGACAACTCGGAAGAGCATCTTTTCGAATAAACATCAGAAAGAAGAGCGAACTCAGAAGACACGTCATCATCAAAGAAATGGAAAATTTCCTATCTCGACTTGGAAAATTTCCTAAAATCTATGCAGTCTATTATGATCTAAACAAATTGTAATATATCCTTATTTTTTAGGATTGTAAACCGCCTTTATAATCTATAAATAGAGGCAAAGGTCTTTCGAAAAAGTTACCTTTTTGATACGCATTAAGCAATAATACGAACTCGGCATTATCTTTGACTTCATACTTCCCTCTTCCAAACCTTAAGAGTTTCTTGCCCGTTTTCCCTCGAATTATGGAAAGAGGAGGATCAAAACACCTTGTGCTAGATACGACTCGAATAAGTGGCAGATGCAAAGTGGTTGATGATTAAATTTTAAATATGCAAAATAATTATTATAAAGTATATGTTTAGAAATCTTAAATTAATAAATTTTACAATTACATTTTTGAAAAAAAAATTTTAAGAACCCCAAGTGGGGTTCCACCATTGGAATCCCCAAAAAATTAAACTCATCATAGAGTTCTTAACTTTGAACAAATCATTATTTACATTAAACAAATGTTAAGAACCACACTTGAGGTTCTAATTGTTGGAGTTGGTCTAATATGTTTGACTATGCAGAAGTATCTATATTGAAGAAAGTGTAAACCTAACTCCCTGGCATATGGCGCCAATGCTGTAAGAGGGCTTCTCCTTGTTTCTCCTCATCTTCAGCTTCTTCTTTAGACAATTTTGTTTTTTACCAGTGGAATAGAAATTGAGTTTGGATTTCATTGAAACTTCTTTGATGAGGATTTTGGTGTCCCCTTTTTTCCTTTTTTATATGTTAATGATTTTGGTGTCTTTCTCTCCAGGATTCATCCTTTTTGCAGTCTCCTCCTCCTCTCATGAAGGCTTGAGTATTACCTTCCAATTTGAACAAAGTTCTTTGATGGATGTTGTTTGGTGGTGGTTGAAATATATCTAGAGGCCTCTATATATATTGGTTCCTGGATGTTCTAGTTTTTTTTTTTTTTGTCAACATTGGGCCACAACTAACCGGTCTATTAGCCAAGTTCCTATATAATGCAGGCAATAGGACTCGATCTCGGGATGTACAAGTGCGACTGCCTTTAGTAGACTTACCACCTGCCACTAGACTAAAGGCTACTTGCCTAGATGCTCTAGTTTTGAAGAGATTTTCTCGATGTTGTCTTGTTTTGTCATCTTTTCTAACCTACAAAAATAACAAATAATATGACTTTAAATAAGGTAATTTCTCTTAGGAAAGTTTCACAATAGAGTTTTATCATAGATTCAAAGTATTACTATATCTAAAGTATGAGGGTATTAGAAAAGAAGAAAAGAACATAAGGTGAAATAAACTTCTGCAACAATGGAGAAAAAGTGAGGAAAGAGAGAGCAAAAAACAGTAACAAACTTTCTGGAATGATATTCTCGTATTGAATTAAAGTGTAAGTCACACTATTTGTACATTTATCTTATATATCTGGAACAAACCGGTTCTCTCTTTTATCTACAAATAAACCAAATTACAAGTAAACCAATACACATATTCAATCAAACTCCATTATTCCCCTTCAAGATGGAGCATAGATATTGATTATGTTCATCTTGCTAATAAGTTTTCTGAACTGAACAAGAAATAGTGGTTTTGTGAGGACATCAATGAGCTGATTCTCAGTCCGAACATGTATTGTTTTGATTAATCCTTTGCCAACTTTCTCCCCGATGTAATGCCAGTCACGTTCTATGTGTTTGGTATGCTCGTGATACACAGGATTGGTAGCAATGTGTATGGTTGCGGTGTTGTCACAGTAAAGAACTGAAGCATCAGAAATGTCTATCCAAAGATCAAGCAACAGTCTGTGAATCCACATCATTTCACGTGCAGCAAGGGACATTGAATGGTACTCAACCTCTGCAGAGGACATAGAAACTATGTCTTGCTTCGTAGACTTCCAAGACACCAATGATGTGCCAATGAACATACAGTATCCAGAAACTGATCTGCGAGTATTAGGGCATGTGGCCCAGTCCGAATCAACGAATCCTGAGAGTTTCAAGTTGCTGCAAGCAGAGTAAAATAGGCCTTGTCCAACTGTACCCTTAAGATAGTGTATGATCTTGTATACATCATGAAGATGTGGAGTCCGAGGAGATGCAGTAAACTGGCATAACTGAACTACATATGTGATATCTGGTCTGGTGAAAGTTAAATATATAAGCTTTCCAACCAACCTACGATAATGTTCAGCATCAGGTAACAAATCACCAACATCATTCGACAGTTTCAGATTTTGCTCCATTGGTACAGAAGATCGTTTACAACCCATGAGACCAGTTTTAGCTAGGATTTTTAGAACGTACTTTCTATGGCAAAGAGATATTCTTGTTGCATTTCGTGATATTTCTAAACCAAGAAAATACCGCAATGTACCTAGATCACGAAGCTTGAATGTGCATTGTAGAGCTGCAATGAGAAGTTGAGTTGCTTGGTCACAATTGCTAGCAATGATGATATCATCAACATACACCAATACTGCCATGTAAAACACTACCCCCATTCTTAGTGAATAAAGTATGATTTGTAGATAATTGTTTGAAACCAAGTTGTAGTAAAGATTCTAAAAATTTCAGAAAGCATTGTCTTGATGCCTACTTTAGGCCATAAAGAGATTTGCGAAGCTTACAAACAACATTTGGAGGAAATGATTCCCTCTGTCTTGAAGTGTATCTAGGGAGTAGGGACATATAAATCTCTTCCTTGAGATCACCATTCAAGAATGCATTAGATATATCCAATTGGTTAAGAGACCAACCTTTGGCAATTGCAATTGCAATAAGTAGTTTCATAGTGGCTAGTTTAGCAACTGGTGAAAAGGTTTCTACATAATCAAGACCCTCTTTTTGTGTATAACCCTTTGCCACCAAGCGTGCCTTATATCGTTCCAAAGTTCCATCTGCGTTGAGCTTCACTTTATAGATCCACTTGCGACCTACATCTTGTTTTCCTTTTGGCAATGTGCATATCTCCTATGTCTCATTGTCCTCAAGAGCTTTTATTTCAACCCCCATGGCATCACACCACTCTTTGATAGCCTTAGCTGCTGTATAACTGTGAGGTTCAGGAATTTTGCTTACAACATTGATAAAAATCATGTAAGGATCAGAGAATGAAGAATATGATAATATATCAGATAGAGGGTGAGCTGTCGAAGATGTAGCATTGTTGCATTCATAATCTTCAAGGTAAATTGGAGGCTTTGAGACTCTTTGAGAACGACCAATAACAGGCTATACAGTTGTCGATGTACTTGCAGAATTAGGTATTGTAGTGGTGTCTTCTGACTGACCAGAGTATGGAAAGAAATTTGCTATTTGCTTTGATAACATCTTGTCCTTTTGAAAGGGAAATAAGTCTTCATAAAACACAACATTGCAAGAGACAAATGTTGAATTGGTCTGCAAATCAAGTAACTTATAAACTTTGTACCCTGAAGGATACCCGAGGAAGACATATGCCCGTGATCTCTCATCAAATTTATGTCTTCCTTGAGGGGATGTACTAGCATAACATAAACATCTAAATGTCTTCAAATTCTCATACTCTAGCTTTTATTTCATTAACATCTCATATGGTGTTTTATTTGAAATCACTAGGGAGGGTGTTCTATTTATGAGAAACACGACTGTTAAGACACAATCACCCCAAAAACTAAGAGCTACTTGAGATTGGAAGAGGAGAGCTCGTGAAACATTCAAGATGTGTTGATGTTTCCTTTCAACCACTGAATTTTGCTCTGGTGTTTGTGGACAAGAGTGGTAAGCAATTATCCCTTTCTGTTTATATAATGCATCAAACCTCAACTCAGGCGCATTATCTGATCTGACACTTTTTATTTTGGCATTGAATCATGTTTCTACCATCTATATGAAGTCAGGGAAGACTGTGATAACATCACTCTTTAGTTTAAGGAGATAAACCCATGTACTTCGTGTGTTGTCATCAACAATAGTTAGGAAGTATTTATATCCTTTTTGAGTGTGTTCAGCAAATGGACCCCAAACATCTGTATGCAATAAATCAAATGGCTGAGAACGCAAATTATGTCGATTAATATAGGAGAGTTTCTTCTGTTTTGCTTTCTGACAAATATTGCAATGAACTAAACCTTTGTTTTTAAGTTTTGAAATGCCTAGAACATTTGTAAGTCTATACGAGCAAAAGAAGTATGTCCAAGTCTTTGAAGCCAAACACGTGCATCAATTACAGAATTTGCAACAAAAGAACTGCTATTTATTCCATATGCAACTGAGTCTTCAACATCCAAAACATAAATGTTAGCAAATCTCCTACCTCTTCCAATCACCAATTCCTTGGTACAATCATGTATTTCACATGATTCAGGGTTAAAAACAACTCTGGAACCAAGGTCTGTATTCAAAGAACTGATACTCATAAGGTTTAGCCTGGACTCATGTATGTACAGAACATTTCTTAATACTACATCACGATTTACTGCCACTTTACCAACTCCACCTACACGAATTGCTGCACCAGTAGGAAGGTTTACATGGTGTTGAACACTAGTATTAAGGTTAGTGAACATATCCTTAATGTGATAAACATGATGAGTGGCAACAGAATCAATGATCCAAGCTTTCTCCTTAGTTACACATTCAGATACAGCTAGAATTCCAATGAAACTAAAGGTAGAAGGTGAAAGGACAATACCATAAGCATTTGTTGTTCCAGAAATTGGAGAAACAGGAGCTACATTAGCTGAGGATTGTAGCTGTGACTGAGAGCTAAAGTAGGCAATGAAGTTATGAACTTGGTCTTTGTTCAAGTTCCCAATCAAATCATTTAAACTATTTGAAGATTTAGCAGAGACTGATACTTAAGCAATTGTAAATGAAGAACCCATTTGTTCAGTCTTTTCTGCATTCTGTTTACCCTTCTTTATGTAACCCATAGGGTAACCATGAAGCTTGTAACATTTTTCTGCAACATGTCCAGAGTATCCATGTGAGAGCAAATTGATTTCTTCTTTAGGACTGCACCTATAACACTAGGCTCAACGTTGAGTAAACCAGTGTTTACAGTGTCATTTCCAACTTGAAATGCAGCAGGAGTTACTGCCACATTGCACTGACGTTGGCTATCATCTTGATCCAACATATTGTATATCTCCGCTAAGCGTGGAAGGGGTTTCTTCATAATGATCTGACCACGAATTATTGAATACTTCTCATTCAATATGACCAAAAATTTAATGATACGTCCTCTTTCAACTTTCTGCTTAGCAGACATTTGTCCTGCGCAGTTAAAAACATGATAACAGGCACATGGCTCACTGGTTTCAGCACCATCAAGGTTGTCCTAGAGAGTTTTCAGTTTGGTATAATAGCTAGAAAGATCCATAGATCCCTGACGAAGGTCTTGTATCTACTTTATCAACTAAAATGTTCTAGGCAAATTTGTCATATGGAAACGATTGTGTAGATCGTCCCAGATTTGGCTTGCATCATCAAAGGATAAGATGCTACCATAGATTTGCGAAGACACAGAGTTCAACAACCAAGACTTGACCATGCTATTACACCTAGACCATATTCGAGACAGAGGGTTACCTTCTTCAAGGCGAGGAAATGATATATCAATGAACATGATCTTGTTCTTTGCATCCAACGTCATAGCAGAGCTCCACTGATTATAGTTCTATCTATCCAACTGAACTGAGATAATTAACATCCCAGGATGATCGTCACTATGAAGAAATAGAGGAGAGTGGGTGTTATCCGGATTCAACATTGCAGCAACAGCAATTAGAGCTTCAGGAACTGAGCTTGAGCTTTCGGAATGGTTGTTGCGCAACGATCGGCGGTTGTTACAGCGTATGGAGGTGATAACCATCTTGTTTTCAGATTCAAACAAAAGTGAGCTTGAAAAGAATATCGGAAATCAGAGAATATTAGAGAGCTAGCGAGAAAACCACCCGTTCTGATAGCATATTAGAAAAGAAGAAAAGAAGATAAGGTGAAATAAGCTTCTGCAACAATGGAGAAAATGTGAGGAAAGAGAGAGCAAAAAAAGTAACAAACTTTCTGAAATGATATTCTCGTATGGAATTAAAGTGTGAGTCACACTATTTGTACAATTATCTTATTTATCCGGAACAAACTGATTCTCTCTTTTATCTACAAATAAATCGAATTACAAGTAAACCAATACACAGATTCAATCAAGCTCTATTAGAGAGTTGTTATTAGACTGGTAAGTAAAGTAATGATGAGACATTTTGTTGGTAACGCTAATTGTAGTTTGTTGGTTTGTTTTTGGTTTGTAGTTTATTTTTTCTCATCTACTGCTTGTCTTGTCATTCTGTAAATAAATCGAAGATGGTATCCTATAACATCCATTACCTTAAAAAAAATATTGGGAATTACATGATAAAGAAACGGCAAGCATTTTCCTTGTCATTCATTTAAATGTTGCATCATTTCAGAGTTTCGTAAAACGTCTCGACGTTTCATTGTCCCACAAATCTACGCTCCGCTGTTTCCAAAACTTTGTTCGTCTTCGTCGTCAAATCTGGCTTTTCTTCATCAACTCGCATAATCCGTTCCTTCTTCTCTCTTCCCCATCCCATTTCCATTTCTCTTACTCCGATCTTCTGCTTCAATTCATCTTGGAATAATTTAATACTTCGACCCTTGATTGTTACCGATTCAATTGATCAGGAGTATACAATTTCGAATCGAAAGAATTTCTGGTCAAACCCTAAGTTATGTACAGCAATTTCAAGGAGCAAGCGATCGAGTACGTGAAGCAGGCTGTTCATGAAGACAATGCCGGGAATTACAGCAAGGCGTTCCCTCTGTACATGAACGCACTTGAGTACTTCAAAACTCATCTCAAGTACGAGAAGAACCCTAAAATCAGAGAAGCTATTACCCAAAAATTCACCGAGTATCTTCGTCGTGCAGAGGAGATCCGTGCTGTTCTTGATGAAGGTGGATCGGGTCCGGGTTCTAACGGCGACGCAGCCGTCGCAACAAGGCCGAAGACCAAGCCAAAAGATGGTGAAGGTGGTGGTAAGGATGGAGAAGATCCTGAGCAATCGAAGCTCCGAGCTGGGTTGAACTCTGCGATTGTAAGGGAAAAGCCTAACATTAAGTGGTCAGATGTTGCTGGGCTTGAAAGTGCCAAACAGGCGTTGCAGGAAGCTGTGATTTTGCCTGTCAAGTTTCCACAATTCTTCACTGGTAATTTTTGCAATTTGCAGCGATTCCTCGAAGATTAAAAGCCAAACTCTTTGTATAATTGTGACCCTAATCTCTATTATTCATTGATATTGCTTTGTATACTTTTTAGGAAAGAGACGGCCATGGCGAGCTTTCCTGCTCTATGGGCCTCCTGGAACAGGAAAATCGTATCTGGCCAAAGCTGTTGCCACTGAAGCAGACTCTACCTTTTTCAGGTAACATATGTCTAAAAGTGTTTTAAGCTCCATAAGATATGGGATGAGGGTTGTGCAGTGTCTTAGCTTCTTGATAATAGTTTGTTACCATAGGCAAGTACTTATGGATTTGAATAGTTGCTATTGGAAGTTGGCGTATTGGATTAGTCCCTAGGGTCATTTATAAGTTCCGTGATTTTGTATGTATTTGATTTCTAACTGTGTTTCTCAAGTTCAGATAGGATTTTCTAGGGAAATCAGTTAAGACACTTTTCGAAAAGGTTTGATTTTCTTTAATAACTTATATGCGAAGTCTGTAATATGCTGCAATCATTATTCAATTGCATATACATGTTATAGACAAGCATCTTCAGCCAGATTTAAAGGCTAGCATATAGTCTCTGGTACAATCCAAATGTCATTTTAGAAAACCAACACATGTGGTTTCAACTAGGCAAACGTGCAGATCCTTTTGTTTAACGGTGCCACAAATTTTTATTTTAATGGTGTATGTATGACGTGATCACAATGATGAAAACTTCCTAGGTGGTCTTGGTTTTGAATGATGTCTGGCTAGGTACTTCACATTCGGTTGTTTTTCTATTTTATCTTGTGTTTACAGTGTTTATAAATGGAAACACGTTATAGCTTAAGAATAGTTGTTTCCTTTTTACTTCCCAACCATCAGCGTGTCTTCATCAGACCTGGTCTCGAAGTGGATGGGTGAAAGTGAGAAGCTAGTATCAAACCTTTTCGAGATGGCCCGTGAAAGTGCTCCATCGATTATTTTTGTTGATGAGATAGATTCTTTGTGTGGTACACGTGGAGAAGGAAACGAAAGTGAAGCTTCAAGACGTATCAAAACAGAGCTTCTAGTGCAGATGCAGGTGTAAAATTGAACTTTCTGTCATTCAGTTTTAGCAGAAACTTTCTTTCCTTTACTTATCTCTTTTTATTTTAGGGTGTTGGACACAATGATGAGAAAGTACTTGTGCTTGCAGCAACCAATACACCCTATGCCCTTGATCAGGTGAACAGTCTAAAGGGCTGATTGGTTTTATTTTATCTTTGTCAGTTTAGAAGACTACTGTTTTGTTAACACCATGTTGATTTTAGGCTATTCGACGACGTTTTGACAAGCGTATCTATATTCCTCTCCCAGAGGCCAAGGCTCGGCAACACATGTTCAAAGTATTAAATTTGCTCAAGTTCGTACAAGTAGATATCTTTGTACGGAGGCAAAATCAATTTACTAATATCATCTTTTGTAAATGCAGGTCCATTTGGGAGATACACCTCATAATTTAACTGAACGTGATTTTGAATATTTAGGCCAAAACACTGAAGGGTTTTCTGGTTCAGATGTGTCTGTTTGTGTATGTGACTTGGCCTGAGTTGTTTCTTAGTTCTTTAATTTGTTTCAATGTCTATAAATAGAGAAGTCTTGAGGATCCTTTTTGACTTTTGCAGGTAAAAGATGTTCTGTTTGAACCTGTTCGTAAAACACAAGATGCAATGTTCTTTTTCAAGTCTCCGGACGGGACATGGATGCCATGTGGGCCTAGGCACCCTGGTGCCATCCAGACGACAATGCAAGATCTAGCAGCCAAGGGGCTTGCCGAAAAGGTACAAATTAAAAGTTACAAAGTTCATTGGGTGGTCATAAGATACTGAGTTTCATGGTTTTTGCAGTCACTAAGACTTGGATACCAACTGATTTAGTTATGCTTTATGTGACTTAAATACAACAGATTATTCCACCACCAATCACCAGAACAGATTTCGAGAAAGTGCTTGCTAGACAAAGGCCAACTGTGAGCAAGTCTGACCTCGAAGTCCATGAGAGATTCACACAGGAGTTTGGAGAAGAAGGTTGATAGATTTGACATATCATCAAATACTTCTCACGATCACTAGTCTTTTGACTTTCTCCTTATGTATGTACTGAGAAGCAAAAACAAATTTCAAACCCATGTTTGATTTCGTCTCAAAACATTGAATTTGCTTTATTTCTCGAAATGTGTAAAAAAAATGTTCTGAACAATGTTTTATTTTTATTATGTTACCAAAAGTCCCCACATGAGCAAATTCCATCCCTACTAAAGTGATGAAATCGATTTGCATCTCTAACTACAATCTCTCTTTCTTCAATCTTTGCAACTAATTTGATGACTACATGACAATCTCCACAAACCCTGAGGTTCTTAATGATCAAAAGTGGGCTTCCCTTTGGCGTAGCGATTAACCCAAAAGCAATAGCTAATCTCTCACTATGCTGAGCAAGAACAGCTTCTTTATGCTCATCTTCAATGTCCTGTAGTACATAACTTGTATCCGGCTCATACCCTAACTCCTTTAGTCGCGTACTCAATACATTTAGCTTCATATATATCTGATCTTGGAGAGGATGAGACCGATCACCTGCCAGGAAGGCGTGAATTTTGTTCTTGACTTCAATCCAACTGTAAGCAGCTTCTTTCTTTACGTGTCTCTCATTCATCAGCTTCCTTACTTTGGCCTTCTCTTGCCAGTCTCCTGACTCTGCATACATATTAGCCAACAACACATATGCAGCTGAATCCTCTGGTTTCATCGCAATGATCTTCTCTGCAGCTAATTTCCCGAGCTCTGTTTTCTTGTGCACACGACACGCGGCTAGAACTGTTCTCCAAATGGTGGAACTAGCAGGGTACGGCATGTTATCTACTACCTTCATAGCCTTTTCAAGTTGCCCGGCTCGGCTGTACAGATCCACCATACAACTATTATGCTCCTTTGTAGGTGCAATCTTGCATTCTCTCACCATTATATCGAAATACTTTTCACCTTCTTCTACTAACCCTGCATGTGTACAAGCAGCAAATACTCCGATGAATGTTACACTATCCATTTTCACCTTCTTCTTCTTCATCTCCTTGAAAACATCAAGAGCCTTCATAGCTTTCCCATGTTGTGCATACCCAGAGATCATCGAGTTCCATGAAACTAAATCTCTCTCTCTCTGCCTCTTAAAGACTTCTTCCGCACTCTCGATGTTTCCTTTCTTTGCATACATGGTCAAAAGTGCACTACTAACACATAGAGAGCTATCAAGTCTTGATTTTATAGCGAGTCCGTGGAATTGCTTTCCCTGTTCCATGGATGCGGTAGTAGCCGCACACACGTTGAGGATGCTAGAGAATGTGAACTCGTTTGGTTTTATCCTTCCTTTTGTCAGCTCACCAAACATCTTTATAGCTGCCTCTGTCTCTCCGGTCTGAGCATATCCTGTAAGCATCGCTGACCAAGCCACTATGTCTTTATCATCAATACTGCTAAAAACTTTTGCAGCCTCGCCTACTTTACCTAACTTCACATAAGCATCTAGAAGAGCGGTTCCAACAGTTGAGTATCTCTCGTAGTTAGTTTTTACTACCTGTGCATGAATATCTGATGGAGAAACTACAGGAAGAGCTGTGAGAATGACAGAATAAGTGAATTCGTTCGGTCTAACACCTTTCCTTCTCATTTCCAAAAAAAAATCCACTGCTTCCTCTTTTCCATCATTCTGCAAGAAACCACTAATCATTGCTGTCCACGATACAACATTCCCGAGGAATACCATCTCTTTGAATAGCCTAAGAGCATCATGCATCGCCATACATTTATTGTAAGCTACCATCAAAGCCGTCCTTATGTTTTGATCAAACAAGAACCCATATTTTACAACACTGCAATGTAGCTGTTCTGTGAACTTCAGTTCTTTGAGGTTAGCGCACAGCTTGATAATGGAAGCAAAGCTTGATTCAGATAACCGTACGTGATCAAGCCTCATAGAGTAAAAAATTCTCAACGCTTCTAAATGAAACCCGTTTGCTGCGTATCCCGAGATCATACTATTCCAAGTCACTACACTCTTTACTTCCGTTTTATCAAACAAAATGCTAGCTTTCTTAACATTCCCGCACTTGAGATAAAGATTGATCAGAGAATTTGACACTGGAATTGTTTTATCTAAACTGTTCTTTACAACAACTGCATGTACCTGAATTCCCCTCCCACCCAATCCTTCTTCAGCCAAAACTCCAAGAGCAGCTGCAAAGGTAAACGAGTTAGGCTGAGTCCCTTCGTCTTGCATTCTCATAAACAATGTCAAAACTTCCTCATTTAATGAATTCCGCGCATACCCTGTAATCAATGTAGTCCAAGTAACAACATTTCTCTCCTTCAATTCATCAAAAACATTCCTTCCATCCTTGAAGTTACTGCCTTTCATATATGTATCAACCAGCGATGTACCCACACTCACATCGTCTAAGAATCCCAACTTTACACACTGACAATGCAACTGTCTACCGAGAAGCTCATCACACAAAGTAGCAGAAACCTTTATAACAGATGAAAAGATTGAACAGTCCATCTCCATCCCTAAACGATGAATATTCAAGAAGAGTCTTGTTGCTTCTTGAGTGCGTCCGTTACGAGAATACCCAAAGAGCAAGCTAGTATAACTTTCCCGATCTCGGTCAGAAATTTTGTCGAACAGGTTGTGTGCATTATATAAACGAGAGGATGATACAGCACCAAAGCAATAGATTCGGACTTGGGCAACGCCAATTGTGTATATACGAAATTTGGGTTGGAAGTTTTTAGGAGATTGAGGTCTCCATATTGTCGGAATGAATCGCATTTGCTTCTGAAGATTAAGAACATAAATTGTGCTGCTGTTTTAAGAATTCATTCATATGCAACTATATATTATAATATATACTCTGATTTCTAAACAGGAAATTTTTGAAGGCATGCGCACTTGAAATGTCTTGAAAAACAGTAGAGAGGAAGTCATTTTTGATTTTGGAAAGAACTTTAATACATTGAAAAACCGTAGAGAGCATGTTGAATTTTCTATCTATTCATATTAAAGTCGAAGACCCTTTTTTTTCAACCTTAATTTGTAAGAATTAGACAATACAAATAAACGAAATCCTCCATTCTTCTAATTCTCTCTCAGGCCCAATTACCAAGGCTGTTTAGTGCAATCTAGTTTTTTCTTGTTTAAGTAAGTTTTGAGTGGTTTTATTCAAAACTATCTGGTTTTGGTTTCCATCTAGGAAACAAAATGGTTTTTGGCCTTCTGAGGGGTCGCCGGCCATGGTGAAGAGCAAATTTTTATGCTTATCTCCTCCTCTACAACACATCAGCATCCTCGCCTAGTTGGATTGTACAAGGTAAGGTGAATCTCTAATTTTTTCTAATTTGAATCTAGAGAATTATCCTAAAACCTCTCACATTGTGTGAAGAATCTGTCCACGAGTTTTTCACAAAGACACTCACAAAAGAGCTTATTCCAAGACAAGCATATGATAAAAAAAAGTTAACTATTCCACCTAGAACTGGAAGAATCCGGGTAGCAGAACCTGAAAACCAAGCCCTTATCTCTAAAAGAGCACTCACAGTTCTTGTAAGGCTTACAAATCCAAGAGCTCAACGAGTATGGTCCCTCATTCCTTTCCTGGCTGAACATTGGAAGATTTCTCCTAAACCCATAGGTTAAGATCTCGGTCAAGGCTTGGTACAATTTCAGTTTGAGAAGGAAGAAGATCTGAAGCAAGTTCTAGCAAATGAACCTTACCACTTTGCGAAGTGGATGCTGATAATGCAACAATGGGAACCAACAATTTCAAAGGACTTCCCATCTCAAATCTCCTTCTAGGTCAAGATTCAAGGACTTTCGGTCCATCTGTGGACAAAGGAAATTATACAGAGTATTGGAGAGGATATTGGAAAGGTTAAGAAGATAGATATCACCCTAGCGGCAGCTAGAAGCAGAGTCAGGATAAATGGACTCTTAGCTTTGTTAACAGAGGTCACGATCGAACTACCATGTGGTGAGGAGCTGACGGCCCACCTAGTCTACGAGAAACTTGAGAAATACTGCTTCAACTGCAAAAGACTAAGCCATGAGCACAGGGATTACCCTGAACTAACACAAGAACATGTTCCATAACCTACAACTACAGATGAGGGCCGTATATCTAGAGAGGCTAGAGAATTCAAAGAAGAAGCAAGGAAAATAACCTCTGAGAAGCTCATATCAAAATAGACGAAGCTCTTACTACTCAGCATCAACCCTGAGGAGAGAACCAGATAGAAACACTCAGCTGAAAACAAGGAGTAGCCACCAGCGGGATTACTTCCGGTCTTCTCCTCATACCCTAGTTATAGGAGCCAGAACAACAACTGGACACACACAGAACGGGTATGAAAACCAATACAAAAAGAAACCACTATTAGGGAGATCAGAGCACCCTCAAATCCAGCACAAAAATCTTATGGAGAAAAGATAACTGAACCTACAAGTAGAGAGGAAATCCAAGAAACCCCAAAACGAAATGGAAAGGACATTCTGATACCTTCTCAAGAAATCTCAAATGAAATGAACCCACCGAAAGCAGTGGAAGAAGCTATGGGTGAATAAGAGAAGTAATGGTCAAGTATGCAAATGATCCTGATCCAGCAGAGAGTGCTGTAAGGAGAAAAAGGATCAGAAAATCTATGGAATCAGGACAATTCAAAGAAAACACAATTGATATGGTAAGAATTTGAATGCGTAGGATTGACTAGATGGATCAAAAGTATTAGGAAGCTGACCCAATTATAGTAGAGGAAAATGAACAAGCAGTAGAAGTACCTGAGAGAATTCTAGCAAAATTCTGACTCGTGAACGTGGGGACTTTACCCAATAGCCAGGATGAACCTCTAGTACATAATGGACAGACAGGAGAACACCAAAAGAGGAAACTGGGTAGGCCACCTGGAAAAAAGAAGGTCCAAGGGGTACTCAGAGGCATTTGTTCAAAAAAACGAAAAGCCCTCCAGATCTTTATTCACCAAGAGTTACACCTACAACTCAAAGACACAAGGAACCTTAAAATGCTGAAGACGTTCATAAATCAGCAAGGAAACTAATGAATAGTGGTGAAGATATCTGTCATGGCAATGCACAAAGAAGGAAAGCAAGACCCTCACTAGCATCTTGTAGATTAATGGATTTTCAAGATCCCAATGTCCCTTTTCCTTAGCCATAATAAGCTGGAATTGCCAAGGGTTGAGGAATCCCTTGACAGTCCAGCGAATAAAGGAGATGAACAATCACATCTCCCCGGACTTCATATTCCTCTCTGAAACCAGAAACACTGACAGTTAGGTTATGAAAATTCTAGGACAGCTAAACTACCAATACTCGACCCTAGTATCCCCTACGAAGGGAGGAGGAGGTGGTTTAGCATTACTATGGAACAAGGAAACAGAGGTAGAAGTTATATCTGCATAACCAAACTTCATAGACACAAAAGTGAAGCATCAGAACAACTTTTTTCACATCATGTTCCTATATGGAGAACCTATAAAAGCAAAGCGTAAAGACTTGTGGGATAAGATATCTAATATACTTGAGTCTCGAGATGTCCCCTACCTTATAACAGGCGATTTTAATGAGATAGCAAGTAATGATGAGAAGAACGGAGGACCACAACGCTCAGAAGACTCTTTCTTTGAGTTTAGGAATTTCTTTGAGAAAAATGATCTCTACGATCTCAAGTATTCTGGAAATCCCCTCTCTTGGTGAGGATACCGTCACTCCCACCTTGTACACTACCAGTTGGATAAATCAATAGCTAATGGGAAGCTGGTTTGACAAATTTCAAAAGGCAAAGTGCGAGTATCTAAAGTATGAGGGGTCAGACCATAGACTAATAATAACATTTTTCTCTAATGAGGTGAAAAGAAGGAAAGAACTCTTCCGCTATGATAGATCCCTACACAAAAATGCTGAAGTCCAAGCGCTAATAAGGAAAACATGGCAAGCAAAACCTCTCCTATCATGCGAGAAAAGATTGACAAACTGCAGGTATGCTATCATAGAATGGAAAAAGAAGCAACGAGCTAAAACCAATCAAATTCTAAAAAGCCACAAGATAGCATTGGATGCAGACATGCAAAGCTCAACACCAGATGAAACTAAGGTTAAGGAAATCAATGAAATTTTGAAAGATCTATATTAGAATGAAGAGGAAGCATAGAGACAAAGGAGCCGCCAAATCTGGTTACAAGCAGGAGAGAAAAAATACCGGTTATTTTCATGCAATAACTTGAGGGAGAAGAGCGGTGAATAAGTTCTCGGTGATTGAAGACATGAATGGTAATGCAGTATATGAAGAACCACAAATAATGGATGTGATTACCAACTACTTTTCAGAGCTATTTACCTGTAAAGGAAGAGGAGACTCACATATCATAAATGAAGCCCTATCTCCTGTGATCTCTCATGAGACAAATGAGAAATTAACTACCATGCCAACAGCCCAGGAAATTAGACAGGCAGCTTTTGCAATCCATCCGAACAAGGCCCTAGGTCCAGATGGCTTCTCTGCCAGTTTCTCCAAGCCTTCTGGTCTGATATAGAACCTGATATCGTGAAAGAAGTCACTCAGTTCTTTGATTTGGGTTTAATGCCAAAAAAAACTAAACCACACTCATGTGAGATTAATCCCAAAGGGTGCAAATCCTAGGAAAGTGGCTGACTACAAACCCATTGCATTATGCAATGTAACCTACAAAATCATCTTGAAGATATTGGCAAAGAGACTACAACTAGTTCTACATGATATCATTTCTGAAAATCAATCGGTGTTCATCAAAGGAAGGGCCATTGTAGATAATGTACTAACTACGCATGAAACGTTACACTTGCTCAAACATTCAAATGCAAAAAAAAGGTGTGCAATGGTAGTGAGGACGAATATAAGCAAGGCCTACGATCAAGTAGAATGATGTTTTATTGAAAATGTACTACTACAGCTGGGTTTTAATTCTACTTGGACAAACTGGATTATGCAATGTATTAAAATTGTATCCTATTTGTACCTGATTAATGGGGAAGCTATGGGAAAGATACAACCGACTAGGGTAATCCGTCAGGGAGACCCTTTGTCTCCATATATCTTCATCATATGCTCAAAAGTATTGTTAGGTCTGTGCCACTCAACCCAAACAAAACGAGTGCTTCCTGGAATCCAAGCCGCTCGAGCAAGCCCTTTTATCAACCATTTATTGTTTGCAGACGACATGGTCTTCTTCTGCCAAGCGGATACAAGAAGTTGCAAAGCTCTAAAAGAGATCCTGGAAAAATATGAAAAAGTATCAGGTCAAGTCATTAATCGGGAAAAGTCTGCAATCACTTTTGCAGCTAAAACACCTAATAGAATGAAGGAAAATGCAAAATCCAGATTAGGGATACAGAAGAAAGGAGGCAATGGGAAATATATGGGACTTCGAGAACATTTTGGAAGGAAAAAATGAGATATATTTAGCAACTTAATCGAAAAAATTAAGAAGAAAGCAGCAAGCTGGTCCACGAAGAAACTCTCTCATGCCGGGAAGCTTGTAATGCTCCAATCAGTTCTATCGGTGATCCCTACATACACTATGATGTGTTTTAAACTTCCCTCATCTCTATGCAAAATGATCCAATCAGCCCTAACTAGATTTTGGTGGGATGTAAACTCAGGAGAAAAGAAACTATGTTGGGTGGCCTCAAAAAAATTTACGAGACACAAGGATAATGGAGGCTTAGGCTTCAGGGAAATCTCAGCTTTCAACAATGCCTTACTGGGAAAAATTGCATGGCGAATCCTGAAAAACCCACAATGTCTGTTAGCTTGAGTACTATTGGGAAAGTACTCCCCCTCTAAGAATTTATTTCAAAGCACCAACCCAACCTCATCATCAATTGGGTGGAAGAGTATTATGACAGGTGCCAAACTAATCCAAAACCACACCGGCAACATTATCGGAGATGGAAGAGACACCAGGATCTAGGAGGATAACTGGTTATCATCAGACGGAGAAAAACGCCCCTTTGGTCCAGTTTGCCAACACCAAGAAAAAACCAGAGTGGTTGAAGTTATGCATTCTAACTCGAACACCTGGGACATAAGGAAAATAGAAGAACTGCTCCCTCAGCACAAGGAGGAGATCTTAGCATTAAGACCAAGCCAATGTAAAGCCAAAGATACTCATATATGGCTTCACTCAAAATCGGGAGAGTATTCCTCAAAGTCAGGGTATTATGCTGAACTTGAAAATAGAGAAGCAGAAGGGAACACAAGAGAGCTGAACACTGGAAAAAGGAAATTCGAAACCAAAAGATTCCGTAAAAATTGAAAATATTTGAATGGAGGAGTTTTAGCAGCTAGGAACTTACTGGAAAACATTTGCTGCCTAAGATGTGGAGAATTGGAAACAACGAAGCATCTATTTCTTCACTGTAACTTCGCTAATGTTATTTGGCAAAATTCTCCACTCCACCCAAAGTTCAAACCGGATGAGTATACATCTTTCAAAGAGGCTCTCCACCAAGGGAATAAAATAACAGCTTTACCGCCGACGGGAGTAGGAGGAGGACCACTATTTCCGTGAATCCTTTGGTCACTCAGAAAAACAAGGAACCAATTAATATTTGAGAAGCGATACTTCAACGAGAATGAAACTATCAATAAAGCTATCAAAGATGCAAAGGAATGGCAGATGGCACAAGATCCAACTAATTTTAAAGGCTCGACTAGGAAAGAGGGAGATCCGATATCGCCACCTGAAGGGACTCATCACCAACTCTTCTCGGATGGAGCATGGATTGCTGATTCTCAAAATGCAGGTCATGGCTGGGTAATCAAAGATCTTAATGGAGAAGTGATCGTCGTTGATAATGCCACTCTGGAAAGAGTAAAATCTCCAATAATGGCAGAAGGCATTGCCTTACTCACAAGAATCATTGCCGCGAGGAACCTGGGAATTCAAGAGCTGAAGGTATCCTCCGATTCTCTGCAACTGGTGCAAGCTTTAAAAGCCAGATCTCAGATAAGGGAAATCTACGGTATAATTCAAGACATTCAACTACTCGTTGCTGAGTTTGTTTCAATCTCTTTTACTTTCATTAAGAGAGAATTAAATGTAGTATCAGATTCGGCTGCTAAATGGGCCTTATCGAGAGCCCAAAACTCTAGAGACTCTGTCAACTTGATTTAATTAAGTAATGCAATTTGATTTCCCAAAAAAAAATTGTAAGAAATTAATAAAAACCCCATTATATAATTGCATTTTAGTCCTTTTATTTTTTCATATTTAAATTAATTAGTAGAGTGTTGTTCTTTTCCTCATATGGAAACTCCATCTGGATGATGCATATAGATGATGTTCTTTTCCTCATCTGAAAACTACATCCGGATGATATGTTTGGATGAAGTTATGTTTCTTTGTGTATTTGTATAAATTAGTGGGATGTACTTTGTAACTAAATGACTAAAAAAACATGTTTTGTGTTAAATTGTCTTTTTATGATTTAAATTATATTTACAATTATATAAGTATCAAAATTATTTTTAAATAACTAATAAAATTGTATATTAATTACATAGTTACATTTTACTTAAAAAAAAGAGAGTAAAAAATAGGAGAGAGAGTAAAAAAGAGGAGAAAAAGTAAAAAAGAGTAGAGAGAGTAAAAAGAGGAGAGAGAGTAAAAAGGAGAAGAGAGAGTAAAAAATAGGTGAGGGAGTAAAAAGAGGAGAGAGAGTAAAAAAGAGGAGAGAGAGTAAAAAGATGATAGGGTAAAAATGATGAGAGAGAGTAAAATGAGGAGAGAGAGTAAAAAAGGAGAGATAATAAAAAAGATGAGAGAGAGTAAAAAAAGGAGAGAGTAAAAAAAAGGAGAGAGAGTAAAAAAGAGGAGAGAGATTAAAAAAGAGAAGAAAGAGTAAAAAATGATAAAGTAAAAAAGAGGACAGATAGTGAAAAAGATGAGAGAGTAATAAAGAGGATAGAGAGTAAAAATGAGGAGAAAGACTAAAAAAGATGATAGAAAGTAAAAAATAGGAGAGAGAATGTAAAAGAAAAAAACAATAAAAATATAAGGGTATTTTGTCTTTTACAAATTTTACAAGTCCATTTTTATCTAAATGCACCATCTAAAATCATCTGAAATTTTTTTAATTTTTAGATAGATTTGCCAAAATCATCTAGATGCTGCATCTGGCTGAAACATATAATTGTGTCTAAAAAAATAATAGTTTGCATCTCCATCCAGATGGAGCATTTGTATAGACAAAAGAACAACACCTAGTTGGAAATTAACCAAATTGAATGAGAATTAAACAAAAGACAAATGTCAGATTTACCACAAATTGAATGTATCCAGATTTACATTATAAATGACTTAGATGAGCAATTAAATTGATGTTAAATAGGGATTTCTCATATCATTCATTCCTTATAGTGTGAGATCCATTTGTTACATTTATACTTTAATAAACTCAATGCTTTTGATTCTTCAATACCGTTGGCTGCGAGTTTGTCTTTGATGTTCGAAGATACGACTAATTCATAAACTAAACCTACAATACTCATTTGATAAAAGTCTTTAAAAGGAAAACAATTTATACGCTTTTAAAAGAATTTAAAAACAAAGTAATAACATAATAATTATTCAAAAATCTTTGATTATAGAAATAAGCAAATATAAATTATAATCAAACCTAAACAAAATACTATGACTCATTCAATCCAACCAAAAAAATATTGTCCAACATAATCTTTCATTCTTTTCTATGCAAGAACATTAACTTTTTTTAATTTTTTCTTATCATATATATGTAGTACGTGAACAATCTATAATTCAAATATGCAAAATCTATATGTAACTATATGAACCAAGAACATGAAATATAATTATTTATATAATAATAATAATATTCTGCATGGCAAAGATTAGTAAGAAGTATAATTGGCTGAGGTTGATTTATAAGTTATAAACTATGTTGTTATGAAGAAAAAAAAACAAAATGGTGGTTATATGGATTTAAAACAATGTTGACACCAATAAAAATAGTAAACATGTAATTTTCATATGTTACCATACACTGGTAAACCAAATAAAACTATGATCGTATATATAATAATAAAACATCGACCACCTACAAATATTTATTCCTTCTTAGAATTACGAGAATCTTTTCAAAAAAATATGTTCACATCCAAAACGTGCTTAATGAACAAAGAATATCTGATTGTATAATTAATCAAATATGAGATCAGTCCTAAGACCATATATGCAAAAAAACCGTTTATAACAACTATTTAACAAAATATTTAAACAACTTCAACAAACTATAAAAGAAATAAAAATGTGTCTAGTTAAAACCTTTGTTTGGATATATTTGTTTGATGAGTCAAATCTTAATCTCATCTATTGGTCTCACTCGTAGTTATCAACCACCATAGGAAAAAATAACGTTGGTTAAATAAATATTTATTCATGCAACATATAAAATTATGATCCTAATTATCATAAGTCTATTAAAGACAGATACACTTGCACATCTAGAGATCGAATCTCACCGCTTACATTACATAAGAACTTAGCTAATAGGTCAATCAGTTGTGGTCCAACGTTCACAAAAAAATATTAAAATTTTTCAATTTCCACCAACCAAAACGTCCTTTAAATTGCATATGAATGTGAAATACATCATTATATAATTAATCAAATACAAGATAAATCTTAAGATGCAACAAATTGTTTCTAACAGCAAAAAAATGAATGTAGGTTCCGTGATTGGTAACAATTTGATTAATAAGTACTACCAGAATATATGGTGTGAAGGTTTGGGGTATGGTTCACTGTATTTCTTGGTTTTGCTTTTTTGTAATTTATAGGTCTTCTTATATGTACCAGATCCATAGATACATTCATAAATTCACCAATGCTTACCAAAAATTAAAAGTATCTAGATTTAATAGCGATATGGTGATATATTATTTGTTTTACCTTTTTTTGTAAATTGAACTACAGACATATACCCGTTTAAAAGTCATAAAATTTATGTACATGTTCGATTTTACTATTTTCCTCAAACAGATGTATTAAGCATTTGGTAAATTTCGTAATTTTTATTGCGTTCAAACCAAAATTGAAAATTATAAATATGCTACAAAATTTTAAAATAGTACAAAACATTATCTATATTTATGGTTATATGAGTGGTAAGCCGAATTTTCGACCAAACATGTTACCGAGTCCGCAAACTTAAAAGCACATAATGTAAATAAAATCCGATTATATAAATATCATAGAAACAAAATAATCATGCGTTTCAAACGCGGGTAGCATCCTGGTAATTAGTTAAAATGAATGATTGTTCACCAAATATATTAAGTTCTTTTTAAAATTAATCAACATGATTGTTGTGTTAAATTTTCAAGTCCAATATATGAGATATTCCAATATGGCTTTTTCGGACTCATCACAAAACTACACCACTTGGGTTACTATCGATCGAGTTAGTATCACGACCTCTATTCATGTGAGTGTAACAAATGCTAAACCTTATCTTTAAACCTCTGCATATACAAACTTGGTGTTCATAGTTGTTAACACTTATCAATTCATCAAACCAGAAAACAGAATGCTTATCTCTCTTCTTTTTTCTATTATCTTCTACTCGTCCTTTTTTCCCTAAGTTATTTAAACAAATAATGCTACAGAGAAAACAAAATAAAATTATATTTTAGAAATCAAATAAAAAAGAGAAAATAATAATAACAATTTTGTGCAAAAAAAATCATCCAATTCAATAACGTTTTACAACTTCAACCTATCTTTAAAAAAGACAAACCAAACCACAAAACAAAAATAATATGCAAATTTGCACAATATTCAATATCATATTTAGTATTGTGATTCTGTTTAGCCACTAAACATGTCTCCCATAATGGATGATTCACCACCGTCTCCTACTCCACCGTCTCCTGCTCCACCGTCACCGACACTACCACCGCCACCGAGCATGTTCATAGCAAAGTCTTGACACAAACCCTGCACCATTGTATTAACCAATGCGTTTCCAAGCCCATTAGGTCCATTGGACATTCCATTCGGCCCATAAGGTCTCCCATTTACCCTATAAACTCCTCCATTGGGTCTATATTGGACCGGACGACCCATAGTTCTAGGCTGGGTTCTGTTAGCACCTTGATTCATGTTCATACCACCTCGTCCATTCAGGCGTCTGTTCATCGCCCTACCAGTTTGATTGTACATGTTTTGGTTATTGATACTCGGTCCACCAACGGGCCCATTCATGGGTGAATATTGGTTATTGGGCTCTTCATTTGATCCAGTATATTGCGAATCATCCATACTCGTGTAATCTCCATCATACATAGACTCACTTCCTCCTGTGAAATCACTGTAACTTTCGATATCATTTTCACCGTAAGTATCGTCATAAGCTTCATCATCGCCATCTTCTAGTGAGTAGCCTCCATCTTCAAATTCACAATCAACTTCAAAATCACCTCCAGCTTCAAATTCACAACCAACAAAATCATCACCGTAATCCTCTTCATAGCAAGCATTATCTTCACCAACGTAAGCATCAGTTGCATCCACTTCGTTGTAGTTGTAGTTATCATTCGAGGGTCCACCACTCGGCCCATTAACATTCTGGGGTCCAATAGATGCAGCTGGGCCTGCAACAGCCCCACCAGCTCTTCTTCCATTGTTAGGAACATTCTGCACGTTTCTAGTTTGAGGTCTTCTTGGGCTTTGAGTCTTGGACCCTTGAAGCCCACCACGTGGCCCATTACGAACTATATTCTTAGAACGAGTGGCTGGATCATTCCGGTTTGTATTTTTTTTCTTGCCACCACGTGAACCTTGGTTTATACGAGCTACTGGTCCTTGTGAGTTATCCGGAGAGAGTGGATAGAGATCAGCATCAGTTAAATCATTACATTGGCTACGAGCATCACTACTGCCTCCAAATTCACTCTCACTACGAGTAGCTACGTCATCATCGCCATAAACCACAATTTCAAGTTCGTTACCTTCAACACCTTCTTCTTCATCACATTCAACCTCCACATTGACTCCACCGTCAAACTCTTCATTTCCTTCGTTATCATCGTAGCCACTTCCATCTATTGATCCTTGACCAAGACTCTGTCCTACTTGATTAGTTAGTTCATCCCGCAAGAGAGGCCCAACTTGACCAGTATAACCGATGTTTTTGATGTTTTGTCTTCTTGGTCCATAGGCATCTACATTTTGAGCAATGGGCCTATTAGGATTGCGGATGGTTCCATGAGGCCTTGTCATGGGTCTGGTTCTAGGCCTATTGTTGCCTTGACCATGCATAGGAAGCGAGTCTTGATGCTGAGGATGAGCACGAGGATTAGGTGCAGATATAGTATGTTGAAGGACTTGAGGATGAGGTGCAGTGATGCAACCGACATGAGCGTCGAATTCGCAGGGTATGCATCGATAGAGCCACTGGTTCTTCCCGATCTGAAGGCAGATGTCGCAGGAGAAACCTTTATTGGCTCCATAAGGCGATCGAAACACGAGTTTAAGGGTGTGAGGGTGAGAATTGTGGATGATTGAGAGCGGCTTGTAAGCACAAAGTGCGTGCATGTCGAAGTCACAACGAGCACAGTGGTAGCTAAAACCCGTGCCGTTGACGCCACAAGCGTCGCAGTTAAAGCATCCACCATCGTAAACAGGAGCAACGAGAAGGTTAAGCGAATGAGAAGGGTGAGAGGGATGTGTTATTACCTGCTTCATCTTGCTACAAGACTCATGGAGAGAGAAGTTGCATGGTCTACATGTATAACTCCGGCCGTTGCCTCCGAACAGTTTGCAGGCTGAGCACGGTGGTGATGTTGCCGTCGGAGTTAACTGAAGACGGTGTGGGTGGCTGAAGTGGTTTATAAAGCCATTGTTTTGGGCTGTTGTTGGCTTCCCCATTTGCTTTTTGTTTTTGTTTGTGTCTTAGTACGTAATGAGATTGTGAACACAACTCAGAATTTACAGAGATGTAATGGTTGACTTTGGTGTTGATAATAGAGGGCTAAGTCAGTCAACGCAACGCGTTGCACGTCTCTTTCATGTGAAGAGCAATACACTTTGACTTTAGCTCCTTCAACTTTCTAATTATGTGGTTCCTTTTATCTTTCTTTATTTTGTCTTATACTATATACAATTATACATGCAAGTGTAAATTTTCTATAAACAAGAGGCTATATATGATATATATATTTTTTCTATCGACCAAAAAAGAGTTGCATCGCATGCCTTTTGCGTTTTAACTTTTTTTGTTGGTTTTGGATGTTAGATCTTTATTTATTAAATGAATAAATTCTAACGCATGCTTAAGTACAGGATAATATTTACACAAATTATTTTGTAATTTAAAATCATAATATACTTATCGTAATTATCCAATGTCTAAGAACATGTAACTATCAAAGAAATAAATGATTTATGATATAAAATAACTTATATTATTATCAAATAATATATGATATCCAATGAGCCATTTTCTTAAATGAATCATTATTAGATGACTCGTTATTTTTAAAAAAAATTTCGGTCAACTTTACTCTACTAGGAAAATAACAGATCCAAATAGAGGGTACATCGTTTACAAAAGCTTGATTTCTAGATAATCCTTTGACACTACGGGCTAGGAAATCGGCTTTGTAATTAAGTGCACGCGGAATCAAAACCAATGAGCAACTACGAAAGGAGCTTCTGAATCTTGAGAAATCATCCAGGTAAGATTGGAAGGTTGGCCAAACTGAAAGATCTTCGATCATCTTCACGAGTTCGGTATAATCCACCATAATCTCCACCTCGAAACACTGAAGTCCTATCAAGCAAGTCATGGCCCATAGGAGCACTTCAAACTCTGAATGAAACAGGGAAAGACTTCGTGTAATACTTTGTGCTCCCATATTTACCCCACCACACTCGTACGGAAAGCAGATCCAACCTAAACCTGTAAAAAGATCGGAATCTTTCCAAAAAGCATCAACCATACATTTGTACCCTATAAAGGTCAGGTTTGCAGTAAAAGACCTAGAGAAAGATGCAGGTGAAACCATAAAATTTGCTCCAAGTGCACCTATCTTGATTGAAACATGTCTCCTGGGCCACCGCCCATGCTTCTGCTTCAGCTTCTGCTTCTAAAATAATATCATTGGAATGATTGTCTTTATTTGCAAAAATCTTGTCATTCTTGCTTTCCAGAGATACCATAGAATCCAAGGAAAACTCTTGAAACCCTCTTGCTTGGGAATGCGCCATAGTAGGTGATTGAAGTTCGAAAAAACCGAATTACTTGGGAACCATGGACCGGCCGGTATCTTTGATAAGGCCCAAGCTTGTACTGCTGGATGACATGTGAAAAGGACATGATTAATCGTTTCTTCATTGGCTCCACATCTATCACAACGAGTATCACACTGAATTCCCCTGCTTGCTAAATTTACCTTAAGTGTTAACTGACCTGATAACGCTTGCCACATGAAGTGTTTTAGTTTCTAAGGAGCTTTGATTTTCCAAACTTTGGACTGAATTTCGTGTATATTTGGGCCATACAGATTTGTCGAATATTGTGCAATATTCGTCTCCGCCCAATATCCTGATCTGACTGTATAGATGCCTGATTTTGTAAAATCCCAACCTAAACTATCCTGAGTTGATGACCGTGGTATATGTAAACCTAAAATTATATTTGCATCATTAAGACAAACAAATTGTCTAACCAAAGGTTCTCGCCAGAGTCGTGATCGAGGTTCTATGCACAAAGCTGGTCTTGGTAAATTGTCCGGTATCCAAGGGCCAGTCCACACCCGAATAGTATCCCCATTTCTCCCGCGCTTGATCAAACCTTTCATAATCAAACCTCTGACTGAAACAATGCTTTTCCAGCCATAGGATGGAGAGTAAATACGCTTTGGATCTAAGGGGTTAGAACCCAAAAAATAATGGCCTTGAAAGACTCTTGCCAGTAAAGAATTAGGAAAAAGGAGGATACACCAAGGTTGCTTTGCCAGAAGAGCAGAATTAAACTCTTCGATCACTCGAAAGCCCAATCCTCCCTCAGTTTTGCTTTTACAAAGGTGTTCCCATTTCACCCAGTGAATACCCTTAGATGACCCTGAATTATGCCACCAAAAATTTATGATTATTGCTGAAATTTTGGAAGTGATCGTCTTTGGTAACCTATAACAAGACATGACGTATAATGGAATAGTCGTTAGAACATATTTAATAAGAACCTCTTTCCCTCCCTTAGAGAGAAACTTAGCTGACCATGAATTAATTCTGGCTTCAATTTTTTCTTTAACAAAAGAGAAAACCTTGGATTTTGCTCCCTAGCCCTCGGGTAGGCCCAAATAGGTACTCATACCTCCTTCAGTATGAATACCTAAAATTGCTTGGATTTCAAGTTTCCTCATTGTTTTTTCCGAATTGAATAGAGGATTTGGAGAAATTGATTTGTTGTCCTAATACTTTTTCATAATTTTTAAGAACATTTAATATAGTTATTCATTCCTACAAATCAACCTTACAGAAAAAAGGTTGTCATCTGCAAATATTAGGTGAGAAACAATCAGACTTGTTTGAGCTATCGAGATCCCTGTTAATTGTGCTTGTGATTCCACCAACTTTAGTTTTGCAATTAAAGCTTCCGTACAAAGGATGAACATATATGGCGATAAAGGGTCTCCTTGCCTTAAACTTCTTTGGGGAGAAATACAACCTTTCGGTATTCCATTAATCAAAATCGAATAGCGAACATAAGATACACAATGGAAAACACCTTTAACCCATCGTTCATAGACAATTTGAGATTTTATTTGAGATACGACAGCGACATATCTTGTTCCCCCTATTTGATTACTGTATCAAAATCTGGTTTGCCTATCCATCGTTTGTTAAAACTAAACCTTGGACGTTTTGTAGTTTCATGGTCTTGCATTTCTACTAAAATTGGACGATGATCTGATCCAATCATCTTTAAGTACTCCGTCTTTGAATTAAGAAAAAGTGAATGCCAGTCCTCGTTACCAAAGGCTTTGTCTAGTTTACATCTAATGATTTCATTTTCTCGAACTCCTCGCCAAGACTATGTATCACCAATACACGGGAATTCAATAAAACCACAATTCTGTAACATAATATTAAACGGGACAAATGAATTTAAGCTTCTAGTACGACCTCCTTGTTTTTTCGTGGCGACCGAAGATTTCATTGAAATCAGCAATAGTTAGCCATGGCTCAGATCGCTGAGTACCATACCGAGTTAGCCTTTCTCAGATTTGTTCTCTTAAGTGAAAGACAGGTTCTCCATAAATAAATGATATATACATCTTTTTTCCCCTTAAGTCTAATGATATGTCAATTATATTCTTGTTCTTATAATTTAAGCTCACACTAAACTGGTTATTATAAAGTAGACATAATTCCCTACTAGTTCCTAAAGGTTCAACTGTGATCATATTATCCATTTGTAAACTACTTGCTATTTGCTCCTTCCATTAAGAATAAAAAATCAGCTTTTACTTGTTTAAATATATCCTTCAAATAATTAATTGTTATTGGGTTTAATACCCTGACAATTCTATGATAAGACTTTAATCATAAAATGTTAACAAAAATAACTTGATATGTCGATGCCATAGAATGGCAAAAGCTTGTGAGAAAAATTAAATTAAAACTCTCAGATTCCTCTCTATAAAAGAACTTGGTTTAGCTTCAGAACACGTTAAAAATTTAATGTGACTGGGATGGTACTTGATTCCTTGTGTTAATTACCAATTGCAGATCACAGAAATTTTGCTTTTATAATTGAGGTTCAGATTAAATTGATCATTAAACAAGAGAGCGAGTCCTCCACTTGATCCCACGGGTTCCACTTTGATTAGATTATCATTATTTAAATCACTTGTTAACTTTTCCATAAAATCAAAATTCCTCTTTGTTTCCATCAGGAAAATAAAATAAAGTTTCTTAACCTTAGAAATATCTTTAAAATAATTTACAGAAATAGGGTTAGCAATCCCTTGGCAATTCCAAGACAGTACTGTAATCATTAAAACTGAAAAAATAAAATTTAAGCGGTGGACGGGAAGTAGCACCATCATCCAAATTCTTCAATCCTTTCCCTTGTTTCTTGCCTTTATCAATCTTCTTTGGTCCATTTTCCACTGTATTGACAAGGTTTTGTTTCCTTTCTTTGATTTTTCCATCGAAGAAGTTCCTGCAGCATCATGACTCTCTGTTTTTTGCGGAGGAAGTGGTGGTTTTGAAGCTTTGTTCAGCTCCTGCTTCTCTTCCAATGTTATCATGCCATATTCTTGGCGTTTCAGCACTTCATATTCTGTCAATGGTGGAGCCTTCCCCTGTTCTTCATTAGTTTTTCCCTCAGAGAGCAAATCACAGAGCATTGGGTCATACTCGCCATCTTGAGAGCCTTCCTTTGCAGAGAGTTCCTGTAAGACAACGACAACTGCACCAGTATTTTTTGTTAATTGTAATGAATTAACCTCAGGTTCTTCAATGTGATTCTTGCTCAATTTCGTCTTTGTGGAAGAAGATTGAGCAGCCTCTGGTTCCTCCACACGATTCATAGCTAAATCAGTTACTTGAATTAGTTTCCCTTCACCTTCATGCTCTTGTCTTTTATTCTTCTTGGTTGTAGGGGCTGGCTTGTTTTCACTTTCCAGAACTTTAATATCTCCTGACCCATTTGACGCTTTTGGAACAAACTTATGTTCTGATTTTTTAGTGCTGAAGTTCGATCCATATTGATCAAAGTGACGAGACCTGGAACTTTTATCTCCACGGTGAGCCTTCTCTTGTCGTGGATTGTTGATCAAAGCACCTCGGAAGCTTTAGTTTCTCTCAACACCACTTTCATGTCTATCATGTCGTTCAAAGTCACCCTCCCTTTGTTTATGAATTGCCAGCCTTTTGCATCTAGAGACATCGTGGTTTATATAGTTGCAGTAACTACATATTCCCTGCAGCCTCTCATACTTTATTCTGATCATGGTCTCCTCCCCATCTTTGAACTCTACAGCAGTTTTCAAGACTACTGCTTTCATCACATTAATCTCTACCAGAATTTTCGATTCTGCCACATCAATTTTGAAAACATTGCCTAGCTGATCTCCTATAGCTTTGTAAACAATCTCTGCAGCATATTCTGTAGGGACATTGGAGATGATAGCCCATAGAGTTAAGGAGGAAGGATATTCCTCTGGAGCCTTAGGGATCCACTCGTCAAGAGTGATCATCCAGCTGTCATAGTGTGTAGGGCCGAGACTGAGCACTTCCTCCATGTCCTTCACCTCCTTGAAGGTGAATTGGAACTTCCCAAATCCCGAATCTTCCATTTTCCAAATTCTTGGAAATCTCTGGATAAGTGCTCATACCTCCTGCTTAACCGATTCATACCTACCAAATGTCTTTGTCGGAATCGTTGTTTGTGACTCCCGGAGAAACCCACACACCGGTTAATCGGAATTGCCCCTTGATCAAAAGAACATAAACCAGTAATCCTTGACACATCATCTGCTTACTTAGTCTGAAGCAACTTATTTGTGAACTTTGATTGATGTTGTGATTGAAAACAAAACAGACAATGAATTGAACCATCACCCTTGATTCGGGATCCCAAATAATGAGGCTAAAGTTTATCTCTTGTTGAAACCATCTCGCCTTGATCATAGGTTTATGTCCTTGTTTCCCCAAACTTTGAAATTTCCATAAACAGATCGCCTTTGATTCAAATTCTTCTTCTTCCAAATAATTCCACCGCTTCAGAACAAAGTCTCCTTAGATAGCTTTCTCCACATCGAGATCTTGTAGATCCAAATTCCAGTGACCCAACTTCTCTTCTAACAGTGAAAAAGTAAAACCTTGGTTTAATAGTAACGAAATTGGGTAATCAATTTCTTGAAAGATCATCACCAATTTCATAAATACGTGGTATGTCTTGTTTTAATGAATGTAGAACTTCCGATCCAAATCATAGTTTTTCTCAGCCGATTGAAACTTTAATTCAACCGTAAAGGTAGATTTTTTCTTGTCCTCAAAACAAGATTGGAAAAGGCCACCTCAGAATCGGTCCAAGCTCCCTTTTGTGTCTTCCTCTCCTGTGTCTCCGGTGAGATCTGGGTCGGGATTAAAGCTTCGACAAACTCCCCACTTGATCACCTAAACTTCTACTTCCCCTCTCCTCTCTTTCGCTCTCCTCATTTTCGCCCTCCCCTTGGAAAGTCAGCATGTCTTTTATTCCTAGAATCGCTACATTTGAGTCGCCGGAAATCACCCCTTTAGTCGCTGGAAATCGCCCTTCGAATCGCTGCACATACTAGATGACTCGTTATTATCACTTAATATGTAATATTAACTGATATGTGATGAAGGAATATTAATAACTCATATATTTTTTTGTCAACATAGTTATTAATTCACCACATAGGTGTCAAAAAGAATTACACTCCAAAACCAATAGATGACTTTCTAGAAAAACGAGCGAGAGCATCAGTCCTATGGTTTAGAGAGCGCGGGATTATATGAAGAGAGAATGCACTAAAAAGAGACTGCAACATGTGAAAATCCTCCTGATACGGTTGGAAAGCTGACCAATCTTCTGGGTATAGGAGCAACTTCAGAGCATCCGAACAATCTGTAGCTAACTCCACTTCTAAAAATTGTGATAAGAGCAGAGATTCCATAGCCCAAAGAATAGCCTCCACTTCCGAGTGCAATGCCGAGAGACTTCGCCGACTTTGCCGTGCGCCCGTACTAACTCCATGAGTAGCGTCTGAAAAACAAATCCAACCCAGACCTGAGACAAGGTCTGAACTTTTCCAAGAGGCATCGACGAAGCATCTATAACCCGTAAACGTTGGGTTAACAGTCAAAGGTTGAGACACCTCTGACCAAATCGAATCCGAGCTTCGTAATCTTGGTTGGTTTACATGAATTTGTTGACACTTTGCTTGTGCCCAATCTATCATATCTTGCTCCGCCTTTGC